>SJYA01001316.1:4637617-4690321 GCA_006410615.1 Neotragus moschatus | reverse complement strand
CCAATGAACACCCAGGACTGACCTCCTTTAGGACTGACTAGTTGGATCTCCTTGCAATCCAAGGGACTCTCAAGAGTCTTCTCCAACACCACAGTTCAAAAGCATCATATCTTCAGCGCTCAGCTTTCTTTATAGTCCAACTCTCACATCCATACATGACCACTGGAAAAGCACAGCCTTGACTAGATGGACCTTTGTTGGCAAAGTAATGTCTCTGCTTTTCAATATGTTGTCTAGGCTGGTCATAACTTTCCTTCCAAGGAGTAAGTGTCTTTTAATTTCATGGCTGCAATCACCACCTCAGGTCTGTTAATTTACTATAAGGATTCCCAGAAAGTGATTATACTCATGGTTATGGTTTTTAACAGGGACATGATTCATATAAAATCCTTCAAAGGGAGAAACTTTCAGGGCAGTATCTAAGGAAGTACTAGACACGGACTTTCTGTTTTCCTCTCTCTGTGGAGTCTGGGCAGCCTTGCATTTTTGGCATTGATGTGAGGTAATGTATTCTGAGAATTGTCGTCCAGAAAAGCTCACTGCAGCCTTAATGTCTGAAATATATATTAGGGTTTTATTATTTAGGCATGATTGATTGTCCCTGTGGTTGATCACAGGAGGTCTAGTCCTATGGACCAATGCTCTAGCCCTAAATCACATGGCATGCTCACTACCCACCCTATAAAGAGTACTCTCTGATGTGGCCAACCTCACTCTAAATCATATTGTCAGTCTACCCAGCATGACCCACGGTTTGCCAGGAAATCAAAGACATTCCAGTCAGTTATCACATTCCCAAGGTCTAGTGACCACCTCCACTAAGTGACGGCAAAGGCTAGATTTCACTTTAGGAAAAAATCAATTCTTTATTTTAAATGCCCCAAATATCTATTTGAGTCAACAGAGTAAATACCTTGACTTCTAGTTTAAATAGGTTCACACACACAAAAAAAATTAGACTGCATTAATTAAAGTATTGTTCACTCTATTATGATTGATCAGAGCCCATAGAGTTGTAGTGGCCACATATTAGGGACAAAGAAGCAAAGGAATTGAAGAAGAGTGTATAGAGATTTTATGTCATGTATTTATTCATTCATTTGACATTGATTCAGCAAATATATTGGGGAAAAATTACTATGTGCCAAGCCCTCTGCTTATTGTGACTGATGCCAGGCACAGACAAAGATGGTCATAGAAGACAGTAAGCACTATAATGGCAATATGGACAAAATACTTGTGCAAGATAAATGATCAGTTCTGCCTTGAGGGCTTAGCTTCACAGAGAAGAAAATGTTGTGCTGCGTTTGAACAATTTGAAGACTATCCAGCAATCTGCTGGGTTGATGTTGTGTGGGAAGGTGTACAGAGACACCCAGGCAGGAGAACAGTATAGGAAAAGAAGAATGAAGCAACATAACACATTTTTAAACATTTAACAACAGAGCAAATTTAGACAGATGAAGAAAAAACTCTAAGGCAAAAAAAAAAAAAAAAGGCAGTTTTCAAATAATAAAAGGCAGTAATAATAGGCCAGGCAGTCATTCTATCCTGTGTTGTTTTAAAGTGGTTTGTATTTAAACTGTGTGTGAACATTGTATTTTTCTAAAACCAAGCTTTGGCGCTACAAACTTAAGGAATTAAAAACTCAGGATAAACAAGCCAGCTATAGTAATAACCCAATCCTTGGCATAGAGTATGACAATATTTCACTCTGCCTGGGAAAGCTCTCACAGTTATTGTATTGCTCATTGAGCACAACTTTTATACTGCATGGCTATTGGGCTTGAGCTGCTTTCCGTTCTAACAATGTTTTTTTATATACTCACCAAACATGTCCTGGTAAATGTGTAACCTTTATTTAATGCAAGGTTGACATTACATTACATTTCTTATTTCTTCTCTGGGTAAACTCTGTCCCACTGAATACCAAGGCATATAACTCACTCAGTTCAATGTTTCAACAAAAAAGATCACCAGAGTAGTGCACACAGAATGTATTAAACAAACTCAACTAAGAACATAATGAAAATGTATCTGTATTATGGTATCAGAGTCTATCTGTAAAATTTATTCAGTCACGTTTACCTTCCTTATCCTTCTATGAAAATACGGCAAGCTCCATACTTTTCAGTTTATCCTTAGATATTAAACTCTCTTGCAGTCATTTTAAGAACTAAGAGACACCATTCATTAAAAAATTCCCAAACAAAACTAGTAAAGTATCATATAGTATACAATATTTTTCCTCTCCCCAGCTCAGATCTAGGTGTGAAAGGAAGCATAAGTTTCCCCTCTTCTTCTCATCCTGTATCTTTAAGTCTCCTGGGCTTGGGGTTGAAAACAGTGGGGGACAGAAGTTACTTGAACTGGTTTCCCATAATTTGGTTTTGTCCCTGTATTAGTTGTCTATTTTTATGTAATGTGCTACCTCCAAATAATTAGCAGGTTAGTTAATCATCTCATAGTTCCATGGTTCCTGTGGCTTAGCAACTTGGGCCTGGCTTCTCTTGGTCCTCTTGCTCAGGATCTTTCACAAGTCTGCAATTAAGGTATCTATCGGTGGGGCTACTGCCATCTCAAGGAACAACATCAGGAGAATTTACGTCCATGCTCACTACCATGGCTGTTGATTGACTTCAAATACTTTCTGGATGAAAACAAAATCAGTTCTTGCCACATGGGTCACTCTATAGAGCAGCTCACAAAGTGGCCTTCTGGCTTCTCTCACAGCAAGGACATGAGAGAGGGGAATCTAAAACAGAAGCCATTCTCTCTTTGTAAATTGGTCTCAAGAGTGACATCCAACAATGAGTATTCTGTTTATCAGAAACAAATTATTAGGTCTGGCAATTTTTTATGGGAAAGGTATAACATAAGAGCCTGAATACTTGGAGATGAGGATAACTGGGGGCCTTATTAGAGTTACCCACCATAGTCTTTCAGAGCCAGAAAGATTTTAAAGGATGATTCTTTGCCTTTTTGAGGATTTTTGTGGGCTTTGGGGAGATTCCTATCATGGGAGACCTTTCACCCCTGTTTGCCTTCATCAAGCAACACATCTCTATTTCAAGTAGTCCTGACAGGTTCCTTTAGCCTCTCAGCCAAGATGGCCTTATAAGCCTTCTGAGGATGTGAAATACCTTCTCTCCTCCTATACTGTCTATGAAAGTGAAGTCGCTCAGTCATGTCCGACTCTTTGCGACCCCATGGACTGTAGCCCACCAGGCTCCTCCATCCATGGGATTCTCCAGGCAAGAGTACTGGAGTGGGTTGCCATTTCCTTTTCCAGGGGATCTTCCCGATTCAGTGATCAAACCCAGGTCTCCCGCATTGCAGGCAGACGCTTTAACCTCTGAGCCACCAGAGAAGCCCAAAAGTTAAGTCACTCAGTTGTGTCCAACTCTTTGCGACCCCATGGACTGTACCCCACCAGGCTCCTCCATCCATGGGATTCTCCAGGCAAGAATACTGGAGTGAGTTACTATTTCCTTCTCCAGGGGATCTTCCCAACCCAGGGATAAAACCCAGGTCTCCAGAATTAGAGGCAGATGCTTTAACCTCTTAGCCACCAGGGAAGGTGTGATACACCAAAAAATCTTCTGTGTCTTTACACATGTTAGGAGTGCAGGTGATACAAATTTACATACAGGGCCACAAAATTCAGTCTCCTACTGTCCTGGCACCTACTCATGCCCTTTCTACTCTTATGTCTCTTGTTAGAACAATCTTTATTTAAAAAAACAAACAAAAGAAAACTAATGTGTTTTACTATAGAAAAGCCACCAGGGAAGTCCCATAGAAACAAATACCCTAGGAAAATTCAGTTATATATTATACTTCAGTAATGGAAATCAAAATCATTTAAAATACAATCACTGTCTTCTGAGAAAAATGTTTTTCTTTATTATTTTCCCAGTAGTCATAAGGGATAAAGAATTTAACCAATAAAGCCAATATTAGCCAAAATATATAGCACACATAGCTTTTAGATACCCTTGCATGCCTGTGTGCTAAGTTGCTTTGGTTGTGTCCAACTCTTTGTGATCCTTATACTGTAGCCCACCAGGCGCCTCTGTTCATGGGGACTCTCCCGGCAAGAACACTGGAGTGGGTTACTGTGCTCTCCCTTAGGGGATCTTCCCAACCTAGGGACTGAACCTGTGTCTCCTGCAGCTCCTGCATTGACAGGTGTGTTCTTTACCACTAGTGCCAACTGGGAATCCCCTTTTTAGATACCCTTTGTTGTTGTTGAGGTTGTTAGCCCTCAGTCCTGTCCGACTCTTTGCAACCCCATGAATCGCAGCACACCAGGCCTCCCTGTCTATCACCAACTTGCAGAGTTCACTCAAACTCATGTCCATCCAGTTGGTGATGCCATCCAGTCATCTCATCCTCTGTCGTCCCCTTTTCCTACTACCCCCAATCCCTCCCAGCAGAAGAGTCTTTTCCAGTGAGTCACCTCTTCTCATGAGATGGCCGAAGTACTGGAGTTTCAGCTTTAGCATCATTCCTTCCAAAGAACACTCAGGGCTGATCTCATTTAGAATGGACTGGTTGGATCTCCTTGCAGTCCAAGGGACTCTCAAGAGTCTTCTCCAACACCACAGTTCAAAAGCATCAATTCTCCAGTGCTCAGCTTTCCTCATAGTCCAACTCTCGCTTCCATACGTGACCACTGGAAAAACCATAGCCTTGACTAGATGGATCTTTGTTGGCAAAGTAATGTCTCTGCTTTTCAATATGCTATCTAGGTTGGTCTTGAAGTGAAGTGAAGTGAAGTTGCTCAGTCATGTCCGACTCTTTGCCACCCTATGGACTATAGCCTACCAGGCTCCTCAGCCCATGGGATTTTCCAGGCAAGAGTACTGGAGTGGGTTGCCATTTCCTTCTCCAAGGGATCTTCCCGACCCAGGGATCGAACCTGGGTCTCCCACATTGTAGGCAGATGCTTTACTGTCTGAGGTACCAGGGAAGGTCTTAGTTATCACAAAAATCAAGTATTGGGTTGGCCAAAAGATTTGTCCAGGTTTTTCTGTTAAATGTTATGAAAAAAACCTGAAAAAACTTTTTGGACAACCAATATAATTTACTTTATTTTTTACTAGCAATACTTCTTTCATATTTCCATCTGGTCTAACACTCTTGGGGAATTTTTTCATTCCACTATGCTCTGATTGTTGTGTAGTGGTGTTGTAATTTAACAGGATGGCATGAATTCATACTACTTAATAGTGAAAAACTGAGAAAGACTTAGCTTTTATTCTGGAAGAAATAAGCAATTTCACATTTGTTTTACCTAAACACTTGATAACATAGGATAAAATTTTCCAATTTAATTAACTAAAATTAGTAATGAGTAAGGAATTCACATTAGGAAAGGCACAAAGCACTATGACTATAGATTGTTGTGTCTGAATATATATAGCTCTTCTAGTTATTGTGTAACTTGAGCATTCCTTAGTTGTTCAGAACAGTTGATAAAGAGAATGTAGATAAATATTATTTATTTTAGTTACAAAATTTGTATTTGAGCATCTGCAAAATATCAAATGTCTGCAACTTAATTTCCATATTTATTTAAGGGAAAGAGAATTTGATGACTTCCAAAGTCCCTATTATATCTAGAATCCTATAATTGTGTTAAAAGTGCTGCTTGGGAAAGGAGATAGAACAAAAGGAGCGCATTCGTGAACCCTCTCCGTATGAGTTATAATGGCTTTAAAGAAAAGATTACTAACAATGAAAGCAGGAACTAAGAAACATAAGGGGTTTTGAATGGTGATTGTTGTTCAGTCTCTAAGTCATGTCCTACTCTTTTTGACCCTATGGACTGCAGCACACCAGGCTTCCCCATCCTTTACTAACTCCTTGAGTTTGTTCAATTCATGTCCATTCGGTCAGTGATGCCATCCAACAATCTCATTCTCTGTTGTTCCTTTCTCCTCCTGCCCTCAGTCTTTCCCAGCATCAGGGTTTTTTCCAATGAGTCGGCTCTTTGCATCAGGTGACCAAAGTTTTGGAGCTTCAGCTTTACCATCAGTCTTCCAATGAATATTAAGTGTTGATTTCCTTTAGGATTGACTGGTTTGATATTCTTACTGAGAGAGTCATTTCCTAGGCAGGTTAATAAGAAGTCTAGGGGTCCCCAAGGAGAGAGGGGTCAAGAATTCTCAAGGAGGAAGAAAGGACAAACTTTTGTTCCCTCTACATTCCTTAGGATTATATAAAGATAATGTAGCATGCCTGAGGACAGTCTCTGGATTAAAACTTCTAGCTAATCCTGTTATCTTAAAATGTAAATTATAAGAGTAGGTCTGGTGACGTCTTTACAACCTTCCCTGGTGGTTAAGAGGTTGAAGCATCTGGCTTTAATGCCAGAGACCTGGGTTTGATCTCTGGGTTGGGAAGATCCCCTGGAGAAGGAAATGGCAACCCACTCCAGTATTCTTGCCTGGAGAATCCCATGGATGGAGGAGCCTGGTGGGCTACAGTCCATGGGGTCACAAAGAGTTGGACACAACTGAGTGACTTAACTTTCACTTTTACTTTCTTTTCACTTACAACCTCCAGACATTCTTTTGATTCATTGGAGAGTATATAACTCCATTGCTAACACTAGCAAGCGGGTACTCTTTCTGCCCCCTTCTGATGCCTATGTCAGAAGCTTTCTCTGTCTCCTTTATACTTTAATAAAACTTTATTACACAAAAGCTCTGAGCGATCAAGCCTTGTCTCTGGCCCCGGATTGAATTCTTCTCCTCTGGAGGCCAAGGATCCCAGCATCTTTTCGTGGTTCAGCAACAACCTTTCATTATACCCAAGGGATTCTCAAGAGTCTTCTCCAGCACCACAGTTTGAAAGCATCAATTGTTCAGGGCTCAGCCTTCTTTCTTTAGAGATGAGAGAAATATATGGAATTATTTGTGCTTACATCTTTTTCTTACTTTTACCTGCATCTTTTCCATACCTTGTTCCCCTTTTGGGCATGCAAGTTTATAAAATTTTATGGTTATAGAAATATATGTTATTAATTTATTAGGGAAAACATGATTTTTTTTGGCCAAGTTGTTTGTAATGGCTCATATGATTTTTAAATTAATCTTATTGGAACTATAGTTGATTTACAATGTTGTGTTAGTTTCTGCTGTACAGTAAAGTGAATCCATTATACATACACATCCTTTGTTACAAGAAAAAGGTACACATATGTAAAGCAGGAGAAATAACATCTCAAGAAACTATTTTAGCCTGTAATGTGCTCAGTCGCTCTATCATGTCTGAGTCTGTGGCTCCATGAACTGTAGTCCACCAGGCTTATCTGTCCACAGAATATTCCTGGCAAGAATGCCATTTCCTACTCCAGGGGATCTTCCAGAATCAAGGATCAAACCTGCATCTCTTGTGTCTTCTGCATTGGCAAGTGGATTTTTTTTACCACTGAGCCAGCTGAGAAGCCCTTGGCCTATCAAGTCCTTTTGTGAACAAACCATTGATCCTTTTTGCTAATGAAAGAGAACATGGCATAACTTTTCACATATATCCTAAAACTATGGTGGACATCAGGCCTGCAGTCACTCTAGGAGGAAAAGCAAATATGCAAGAAAGAGGCCCTTCTTACTTATTGTTTCAGTAATACAATTATGGCATTATGAGTGCCTTTTAGTCTTTTTACATATTTTGGAGAAGCAAGAACATGAATAATGTTCTTACTGTCTAATTTCAAAAGATAATAAGTATCCATCCCATACACAGTTCCTTTCTCTTTCCTAGGTAGGATGTCATAGTCTATTAATGATCAAGTTAGCTGGTGTAATAGACTGAAATATGACTAAGTATTTTACACTTGTTTATTAAAAGTGATTATGGATTTGGCAATTATGTGTCTCGTAACATTCAAAATCATCCAAAAATCAAACTGCAGCTTCTGTAGTCCAGAGTAAAATGATGTTTAAAATTCAGTATTTATTAAACTTCCACCATGTGCTAGTTAAAATTATACAGATTAAGAGACAATCTGTGTCTTCAATAAACTTACAGTTCATTGGAGAGAAAGACAGATGGTCTAATACATAGTACCAATTCATTATACAAAAGGTGAAAAGGTAGCAAAGAGCTGGGAGCACATAAGAAATTGTGAACAGGTGAGAGCTTTACCGGCCATGCTTAAGCCCTCTCTTAAAAAACAAATACAAATTTACTCAAATAAGGGATGGAAAAGTGTTTATTCCGTAAAGTGTAACAGAATGTTCATAGCACATTTAAAAGGCTCAAGTAAAAGAGCATGGTGTGTATTCTTGAGATTTGAAGTTTAGTATGAGGAGTGATGTGAAAAAAACATCAGATGAGTAATTGGAATCTGCTCATGGTAGGTATGTGAATGGTAAAGAGACTGCTGTCACTGTAACTTATTTTAGAAGAAAAGAAAATATTACATGAAAAAGGGATGAAAATATGATAACATGAGAAGAGTATTTTTTTACTTTCCAGAGTTATTTAGATAAGTCTAGAAAACCAATGGGTCATTTTTCTTCTTACACTTTCATTCTCATGACTTTTCTACCCAAATGATCCTTTGTTTTGACACAGGAAAAAAAAAGAAAGCTTTGTTGAGTTCAATAAAGTATCTGAATTCAGCCTCTTCAGTGTATCTACTGCTAAGCATTGCATAATTTTCAAGAACAGGAACTTAGAAATAAATATTGGTTTATCTGTAGATGATATCTAGCAACTGGATGTCAAATTTGGAAAGAAAGAACTGTAGATGAGGTGAAATCATTACCTTTCATACCAAAACACTTAGGTTCAGGTCACTATTGTTCTTGGACTTAAAAAGAGACCCTTCAGAACCTCTTTCAAATATAGGAACGAAGAAATTGTTTAAAAAGCATGTACAATAAGCATTATAGGGAGTAAATGTTCAGATTCTTTTGCAGTGAAGCTAAAAGGATATTTTGTATTATCGTACTAATGTTGAAAATCAAAGAGAAAATTGGAGGTTTGTTGTTGTTTTGCTACTTAAGCATCCTGCTTAATTGACTCATTATTTCTTGTATAAACCTTAGTTTCTTAGATAACCTAGGCATTCTTACAAGGTGTGTTAGTGATCATTTAAATGTATTCAAGCCATAATCATGTAGATGATAACCTTGTGGCCTAAAAAAGCTTACATCAAGCTCATGTGTACTCCAGGGCATTTCTGATCACTGCAAGGTATCATTAGTGTCACAGGAAGTTAGAATGTGTGGCATATATCCTAAAGACTTACATTAGTAGCTTCCCGGGTGCCAATTATGTTATGTCTTAAGGACACTAAGAAAAGAATTTTAATTAAAGAAATGCTAATGAAGATTGAGAGAAAATAGGTAATAATTTAAGCAACTATACTTTTGCATTTTATAGTTATTGAAAGACTATATTTGTGACTTCAAGTTTCATGCATTGAACTTTTCTGTAGGCCATGTAGATGGTACAGTAATGATATTTCTGTGCTGCTGCTACTCATAAGACAGTATATACAAGGTAAAAGAAAATCTGACAGACTGCAGATTTTTGCTGTGTTTAATTCTTCTGCATGTTTATGAAAGTGAAGTGAAAGTGTTAGTCACTCATTCATGTCCAACTCTTTGTGACCCCATGGACTGTAGCCCACCAGGATCCTCTACCCATGGGATTCTCCAGGCAAGAATACTGGAGTGGGTTGCTGTGCCCTCCTCCAGGGTATCTTCCCGACCCAGGGATCAAACCCAACTCCCTTATG
The DNA here is from genome assembly GCA_006410615.1 of Neotragus moschatus. Taxonomy (NCBI): domain Eukaryota; kingdom Metazoa; phylum Chordata; class Mammalia; order Artiodactyla; family Bovidae; genus Neotragus; species Neotragus moschatus. The sequence goes on along the minus strand of SJYA01001316.1, from coordinate 4,680,561 downwards.
TCTCCTGCAATGGCAGCTGCGTTCTTTACCACTAGCGCCACCTAGGAAGCCCTGCATGTTTATAGGCATCTGTCATAATGCTAAGACCTCACACACAGCCCCATAATAATACAAGAAACTAGCAAGAGTGACTGCCATGCCCCAGCTTTGTATCTAATTAGCCTTGTCCATATTCCTCTTTGCCTCTGTCTATATCTTGTTCCTCCCAGTGCCTCTAGTTTTGACATCCTGTTGAATCTGCCTCTATGGTCTGTCTTGGTTTACCCAAGTCCATGGCTTGACTTCACCATCATATCACAGTGATTCAAAACTTCTGTTTACTAAATTTGTACTTAGAATATTTTGTTGTGCACTGTTTTGGGTCTTTTTCATTTTTCACTCCTAACTATACAGATCAGGAGACAATTCTGTGAACGTTTATCTGAAATGTTATAGGTTGGTATATTGATTTTCCACTTTATATATATGTATGTACGTGTGTATATTTATATGTATTTACCTAGAGATTATGAAAAAATGAATACCATGTGATGAACTTCATGTTACAAGTAGTTATTTTGTAAGCCAAAAAGTTCTGGGCACTTAATCCCACAGAATTTAGAATTTAGTGTGACAGCAGTTAAAAAAAAAAAAAGGGAAAAGAAAATTGTTTGAATAGATCAGGCTTAATTCCTCAGTGTCTTAGAAAAAAATGCTTTAATTGATAAAAACTGGCAATCAGGGATACAAACACATGTAGAATCCTTAAAAGTCCTGTAGAATATAAGATAAGCAATAGAACAAGCATTCACATTTGTTGCATATTTGAATCCATGTAATAAACAATCCCTATTATGAACTTTATATAAGTAAATCATATTTGTCAAATGCTCTTCTAATATTTGTGTTTCACACATGTTTTTCTCTTTCTTTCCCTTGTAATATTATATATTTTGCACATTTAAGTCATGGCCAATGATGACCAATAACAATCTTTTGTCAGTCAGAGATATCTAGCTTTTTTTGATATCTAGCTTTTGTATTAAAAAAAACAGGATAATCTACTGAATTTCTTTTAAAGTTCACATTTTTCTTTACCCAAAGAGCAACATAGTGAAAGATTCCAAGATAAATGAATGCTGAAGGAATTTCAGCATTTGAGACTCTCATAACCATTTTAGCCACCTTCCTTTATATATGTTTTAAAGATTTAAAAGTTTATAGAAACTGATTTAAATATTTATTTTTAAATATTTATAAATTGTGTATATTTATAAAGGATTTCTTTTTGTTTCTGAAAGAGTATTCTGAGGTATTACTCTATATAATATTTTAATTATTTTTCAATAAGAGCAATCCACTGCTTTTTCTCATCCTTTCTATGAGGAAACACATGTGATATTTCTGAATCAGATTCACTTAGAATGCACCATACAAGCATTTTTATATCAAGCAAAGTCTTTAGCTTTGTCTATTTGCCTTAAGTTTTGTAACAGAATCTGTAAAATTTTGTTGCCCGAGTAGAAAATAAATACCTGTGAGCCCACTCTGTTAACTAAATTATTGAATAAATTGATGAGAGAGAAGAGACAAATTTTCCAAACAGAAAGATCTAGTTAATTTTGTAGCTACTCACCCTTCAAGCAGAAGGTCTATAATTCCCTGTTCCCTGAGGTGTGTGATACATAGTGTCTTCCTTCCAAAGTCTAAAATATGGAAAAGAGTAACTTTACTACACACAACCTCGACAGACGTTTCTCAGTCTGGTGCTCAAGGCCAATATCAGCAGCCATAAACCTTGTTAATAGTATGTAAACTTGATATGATAATATGATGTGATGGTAATGACAACTTACCTCTGGTCTCCCTTCATAACCAATAATCAAAAACCTATCATCAGCGCCTTACCATGAAAAAAATAAAACACCGAATTCCAGTAATGATGCATCCCACAAAATACCTAACCATTACCCTCAAAACTGTCAAGGCTATGAAAAATCAGGCAGCTCTGGAAAATTGCCACAACCAAGAGAAACTGAAAGAGAAATGGCAACTAAATGTAATGTGGTATCTGTGTTGGAATCCCAAAACAGAAAAAGGACATTGAGCAGAAACTAAGGAAATGTAGATTAACTATGGGCTTTAATTAATAAAATGGATCAGTATTTGTTCATTAGTTATTATAACAAAGATATTCTGTTAACATAAGGTGATAATAATAGGAGAAACTGAATGTGGGATATATGAGAACTCTCCATATACGACCTGCTTAAAATAACTGTAAATTTAAGTTGGTTCTAAAAATAGTATTTTAAAAAGAAAAGTTGTAGTTGTTATGGACCATGATACCATATCTGAACTGCAGTAGTTTTGTACCGTTACTGACAATTATTCACTAAATCTTTCACCTTCAGCTCAGAAACAGTCAGAGTTTTTATGCTTACCAGAGATATAGTAAAATTTTAATCAATACAAAATAATATTTAACAATATTAGTTCAGTGTCATTACAGGAACAAGGAAATTCACTTTTTCCCAGATGGCCCAATCCATCTGGCCCAATCATCTAGATGACTGAAAAAACATCTTTTCCAATGATTTCTAATGCCAGAAAAATCTTATGGATGACCCCTGTTGGCTATTCTAATTTCTTCCCTTGAACTTTCAGATGTACCTTAAAAATTTTTTAAATAAAATCATCCATCTTAGGAGAAAATAACTCTGGGACCAAAATACTTCTCCAGTTGAACTCAGCAGTGAAGTTCTGGGAAAGAAATGAGTAAAATTTTTTTAAACTGGAAATCAAAGTCTGCAAATATATGCTGATACAGGCTAATAGGTTAAACACTGTGGGTTTTCCAGGAAAGGGTCTTTACTGAATATGTTAGGTGACCCACTTAGATGATGATGATGCCCCTTGTCATTTTCAGTAAGTCACCTGTGTACTGCTCCCAACTGGCTGGAAGCCCATGTCAAGATTCAATATCTGTGTGCCAGCCAGTCGCTATTCTGAATTTTTGGCTCATACACGAAGTACTTACCATCATTTCACAAGCAGGAGAGACATTCCAATCCCTCTTTTCAGTATCCAGCACTTTTCTGCTTTCTAGTGTACCTGTGTTGCTTAAGTTTGGAAAGATGTTCTTCTACCTTTCATTGAGTCTCTAGTCTGCCTGGAGGGTAGGTATCTCCTTCCCTATGGGACTTTGTGAACAAATTCCTGTCTGTGGCAAGTGGTTGACTTCTGGAAAGCACAGTTGTTTGACACTAAAAGTGAAAGGTGACTCCTTTTAGAAATGCCTCCTGCACCCCCCAGAACATGTGTGTATATTTGTGACTATATGTGTATGAAAATCTGTAGAAAAGTTTCTTGGCCACTAATTATAAACATTTCCAGCTGTGAGGACTATAGGTGAGACAAGAAACTCTACTGCAAGGTAGTTAAAGGAAAAGAAAGCAAATTCCATATTTTTCTTAAAGGAGACTTAGACTCTGCAGTCTTTGTCGTGGAAAGAGACAGTTATGGGCCTGGGGTACAGGCAGGCTTGACATTTCCTTTTCTGGAGCATAGTTTTATCTGAATACAATTAAGAAAGAAATAGGAAGAAAATATTGATCCACTAGAATCTGGTAGGATGGAAAAACTTAAACTTATTGAGAGAAATGTCAAATATGGCCCTTGTGGTTCTTAAAAGGCCTTGATTTCCTGGGTGACTGCTGGCTAAAGCAGAATACAATATCTGGGTGGAGATCTCTGGATTAGAAGGACAAGTTAAACAGAGCAACATCTCTAATAATACTAATTTATTATAGCACTAAAATAGTGGGAGCCAAAAGCTCTACAAAGTAATTGTGAACTGGCATTTTCTTTAAATTTCATATTAAATTAATTTAGTGTATAAAGTCATTTTTCTGTCTTAAATTGAATTATATTTTTCTTAAAGTGGAAAACTTAAAAATCCAGGGAATTTCAGAATAATACATGAGTAGCTTGGTGTTGCCTCCAATAGCATTCTCATCTAGTTATATAACCAGATAGAAAACTATCATGAAAGTACTTACCTTAAATCATCTAGGATATATACATATACTTCAGTCACGTCAAAACTAAGAAAAGATCATAATTTTGTATACTTCATTTTGATTCACTGTTTTCCTTGTGTTTTGTTAACTGCAATTCGAAACATGACTTTATTTATTTCTATATTGTTAGAATCAAATTAACAGATCTGAAAATAGTCTCTAAAGAATTGATTCATTAATATAATCTTTAGAGCACAGAATTTGTCCAGATAAAAGCCTCTAGCAGAATAAGTTAATTAAATATGTGTTTATTACTATTACACAGAAAATAAAATATTTATTTTTTTAGAGTTATATCAAGGGGACTGAGGGAAATGACAAATAGTATGACTTATAAGTGATATAACGAAAATATTTTCTTCCAATATTTCTTTGCTCCAAATATAAAGACATATTATTCTCTTAGTTTTTTTACATTTTCTAAAGTAATAGTATAACACGTGTGCCCAAAGTTAGTCAAAATTGTACAGTCTTACCTGGTAAAGTTCCATGTTTCCACAGAGTTCTTGTCTTTCTATTTATGCTCTGGTAATTATTGTACTCTCTCTTTCTATATTACAATTGGTAGAATAAATCCCTGGGAATATATAAAAAAAAGGCCAAGGATAAGTGGCATTTAGTATCAAAGAGCATCTTTCTTGAAAGTACATTGCATGATTTCAACAAATATGGTCCTAAATATTTTTGTTCTTTTACCTTTTTCCAATCCTGGAACAGAAATATGCATTTATTATTTTTTGAAAGTAGAGATCATTACTAGAAAACAAAAACTGCCTGTATGGTCTTTGTAGCTAATAGTGTACAACCTTGCAAGTTGTAAGAGTTCAGGATGGTAGTAGCGTCTTCACTTAATTTTGTTGCAACAGCCAGTCAGCCATTAAAGTTTCTGAAATCCCGTTATCTCTTCTTATTCTTTTATTTTTAATTAAAACTGCAAAGAATCACTGATTGAAATGTCTTTTATCCTCTTATTGCTTTAAGAATTTTTTTTTACCATAGTCTTTTATATTCCTCCTTAATCATGAATGCAAATAAAATTCAAAGTGTAATCAGCAGCTGCTGAAAGAGAGCCCTGAGCAAACTGGGTTGCCATGGTAACCATGAAGTCAGTCCTTGACCAGACAAAGAATAATACCTGGTGTGTGTGTATGGTGTATGTCTGGTGCAGATGCTAAACAACAATTTACAAAGAACAACTGAAAATATGTCAAGGTTCCTCCCCCCCTCCCCAATGAAATTGTTCATTTTTAGACATTTAGTTTAAAGGTGAATGAATTCAACTGTTGCATTAAATTAGAGGTTATTTTGCATTTGAGACTGGTTAGTCTTATCCTGGATGAAGCTACAGGTATGAAAATGACACTATTAGACAAGAACTAATGCAGTAAATATTGAATGCCTTCATTTGCAAACAAATAAACAATTAACGTAATTATTTGGCCTATTATTGCTGTCATTATCCTTGCATTCATTTCTCCAACAGGCGTTGCAGCTTTTTTTTTTTTTCTCTTGGGAAAGAATTATCTCCTACTCTAAGCTGCTGCGGGAAAGTATTGTTAAGCTTTCTAAATGTTGACTATAAAGGTCATATCACTGAGGGATTTTCAGCCATGAGTAAGCATATTCAGAGAAAATAAGTGTTCCAAGTCACTGTTAATGCAGCAAATGTAATTTTAAACTGACTGCCACAATGTTCGGGTATCTTAATTTCACATGAGTAATGGTCATTGCTCTAATGTCACTGGACTCCAAACGTTAGAAGGACTTTATTAAAACATATTAATAAATCTGTGTAGAATAAAGACAGTTGAATTCTGTGGCTTTAGATTTGTTCTACATTGTTAAGACTCTGAGGGTGAGAAACATATTTCTGAGTAATAAGAAATGAAACCAGTTGTCTTTGCTGGAGAATCTGAATTGAAGTTTGGGACACGTGGACAGACCATATACCACTTGCCAAAGTCATTGGGAAGGATGTTTCATATGTCTATCCTCTTTGCCAAGAGGCAAAGATACTGCCATTCTTTTCTGTACATAACACCAACTGCCTGGAAGGTGCTCTTCGGTGACCCTGAAGTTGGGTCATTGTGATTCTCTCAACTTTTACAGCTCAGGAAACATAAGCATAGCAGGTTTAGTGACTTGTCTAAGGTGGCTGAAGAAGTTATTGACAGGGTAGAAATTAGAATTTATTTTTGAATGGAGCAAATTAATGACCTTCAAAGAAAGTATTACTTCTTTTGGAATTAGTGCCAAAGCGGCAAGAAGACTACCAATTGAAGTTGGTAGAATATAGAAAAATCATTACTATCTGATTGTAACCTAAAAAGGTTCATTAATACCATGTATTCTGCCTCGAGTAACAAAGGAAGACAAAGGCTATGGTTAGCAGTTTACCCTTTCTTCATGAGCTTCCTTTTATTTATCTTTCCAGTTTTTCTTATACTGTCATTTTGCCATGTATTTTATTGTCCCATCTGTCACTTTCCCTGATCTGGCTCAGGCAATCATTGCAAACTGGTTTTCTTTTAATTGGCAATGGTGTTAAAGATGGCAGAGAATCATTTTTACCTAGAAAATAGGCAGTACATTTTATCAGAGTTTTTAAACAGTTTATGGTTTTTTTTTATATCTTATTGTTTGTAGGATAGTTAAATTTCTTTGGAATTGCATTATACTAAAATATTTTTAAAATATTTAAGATTCTATTTATCACTGTTATCTGCTTCATGAAGAGGATGACAGTTGGTAGTGCATAATTGATTCAATATAGAATGACAATTCTTTTAACATTGAAGTTAATATGAATCTGAACCAATCCTCTGAATTACAAAATTCAGTTCTCTTGGGCTGCTTCTCATCAGATGTTTCAAAGGAACTCTTGGGTTGTTTCTTCATTCCAAGGAAAGCAGTCTCAGTTTCTATCCTGGAATGTTCTGTCAGTCATCCTGAGGATTCCATTATTCTCTATTGTTGCTGCAGTTGATCAGCATTGCATAGGGTCACTCACAAAATCCAGGGCTATCTCAGCAGTGCAGAAAAATGGTGTATAAGCTTTACGCTTTCACTCCCTCACAGCAGTCGGTGTCTCTCCATTTTGATTCTGAGGAGGTAGAATCAGCTGCCTTTCATGGAGGAATGGGTCTTCCTTACCAAATCTCTACAGGTAGCATCACAAGCTTCACCCATTGAACTGTTCACTGAAGGCAGAATCCACAGCAGTAAGCCTGTTGAGTAGGATTTTTCACCAACTTCCAACAGGTCCTCGAAGATAACCATAGCCATATTTTTCTTTTAATATTTTTCCTCTTAATATTTTTCCTCTTTTATATTGTACAGAATGAATTTCTGTAAATGACCTCGAATCTTTACCTGAAGGAGGCAGAATGCAAAATCAACCATTTCTTCAAATATATATAAAGAAATGCTATCTGAAACAAACAAAATTCACATACGGATATTTATCACAGCTATGAAAAAAGAATTTAAAAAGCTGATTTATAGATATTCACAAAATTAAGATTAAATATGTAGTAGCAATGGGATTATAGACAATTTTCTTTTGTTCCAATATTTTCCATAATATTACTGAATTACCATATATTGTTTAAAGAAAAGAATAATAAAGCAACAAGTATGCTAATTTTGTCCAGCTTATCATGTAGGGTAGAATAATAAACTTGACATTTAAGAAAGTCCTCTTCTGTTTATATATCACTTCTGTCCTGCCTGACTTCTAATTTTTGATTTGTTGAGAAATTTAGTCAATATAGAAGGCATTCGTACAAGAACAACAGATTTCAAGTTACCTCATAGAACAGAATAAAAAATGACACTCTATATTTAAATATTAACACATATCATCTCTTTTATTGTGTAATAATCTCTTTTATGCTTTAGTTGAGTCTTATTCAATATTGTCATTAAGAGTGTTAAAGAAAAACAAAAATGCATTGAACATGCAGATATAACTTATCATAATCTAATGAAATCTAGAAAGAAGTCTAGGAAGAAATTAAATTGCTTTGAAAAGCCAAAAGAAAATAAAAAGTTTAAAATACAAAATTAGAAGAAAAATAAACTTTGTTTTTATCTTAAAAATAGAAATTTCTAAAAGCTTTTCGAGAAAATGATGTTGCATTGTCTTCATTCTATCATTTCTTAGCCTCTTTTACACACATTTAAACAAGTATTATGTCTTTTTTAAACTTTTCATATCAAGTCACATGGAATGATAAAGGTATTATTATTATATACGTTTATCCCGTAAGATTCTACCCTCTCTCCATGGTCTTGCATTGCTGACATTATTAGTTTTGATAAAACAATTCTGGATTTTCCACACTATGATTTTCTACTCATGGTTCCTTTGCTTATCCTCAGAAAGGTAAGAAAAACTTGGAAAAATTGATAATAAATTTGATACTTTACCCAATTTAAAGCTTAATATTTCTCATACTTTCCCCCCCACATAGAAAAATATAATGTATTTGTCTTAAAACAGCCTTGAATGATTTACTCTAAATTTCAAATAATTTTACTAAATGAATTGAATTCTAAGTGTTATGTTTGTCTCAAGGAATTAATGAACATCAAAGACTTACATTTTTAGGGTAATACGGCTTTAATACTTTAATTTCATTTACTGAAGAAGACAAACATCATACAAATTCACTGTAATGTCTTACTTGTGTTAGCTACAGGCTGCCCTTTTAACTCATCTGCAGTCTACACTCTTTTCAGATCACATCCTATAAAAGCCCCTTTATGATTCTCTCATCTCCAGTAGTCACCTTTTGAATCCATGTTCTTAATTTATGACATGCTGCTTTTTTATTTTTCAATCCTTTGACGCTATAATGACGCCATCATCTTCTGAGCTCATTAAGGTCCCACACAGGATTATATGTGCTGCAAAGACATCTTTATCTTTCAGGCAGTTTGGAAACCTGCAGGGGTGTAGGCTTATCACAGATGGACTGTTATGCAAAACTAAGTATATCAAGACTCCCAAAACTGAAAAGGGAAAGTATTCTGGGATGTAAAAGAGACATATGTTGCAGCCGTAGATGTTGTTTAATGGAGGTCAGATCGACACACTGATTGTTTCCTATTAGCAGCTTAGAGGCGGATGACCGTAAAGACTTATGTATGACTCTAAGAGGCCTGAAAGAACCATGTGCGTAATTTACTTGATGAGAGAACTTCGATTCTCAAAGGAGATAACATAGAGATCAGAATCAGCCAACGCTTGATTGAAATAGGAATACAAATGAGGGAACATTGATAATTATAATGCTGAGCATACTGGAAAACAATCCATCAGATAAAAGAGTAGCCTATCCAAATATTCCAGTTACCCTGAATCATGATCTTGTAAATGGAATAATCTGATTTCAAAGTAGGCAATAAGAAAAGTAGCCCAGATTCCAATTTCTACATACTCTTTCCAACTGTAAGTATATTTTTTATTCTTAGTATATTATTCATTAGGAATAGTTTATTTTAATAAATTCGAACTTACAGGGTAACTGAATTGGGAACTGAAAAGTGGAAATGTTACCCATGACTAGTATACAGTTTAGAGTGGAGTATGAAGACTCAACTATATAAAGGAAAGAAATGGCCAGAATGAAAGAGTGAGTTTCATGACTCTATACTAGTAGTTCTGGTACTAAGTTCATCAGGTAATAATATAACTTTAGTCAATGTTAATAATAAAGTCAATAATAGAACATTATCAGTGACACATCCATTTTAAACAGACATAGTACAGCAAGCAAAAAAAAAGGTCTTCAGAAGAGTCCAGTCAGAAGAAATGTTCAGTGTTACAAAAATTATATTTGTGTATGTATATTTGTTGTCAGTGTCTAACTTTCTAGGTAAGTTACTTTTCTAGGGTCAAATAAGGACATGGTAAAGGAAGCATAGAATTTATTGCCCTCAAATTTCCCAAAGCACAGAATTTGTTGCCCTCAAATTCCCATCTGTTGCCTAGCTTCTGTATCTTGTGTTTGTAATACCTTAAATTCAAGTATTCTATAGTATAAAAATGAGAATCATAACATTTCTTTCTTTTGAATTCTGTGAGATAAAACATACATATTTTTTACCAGGATTGGTTATTGTGATAGAAAGTTGTTCTGGGGTTAAAATGTTAGGCATGATTTGTTAAATCCTATGAAAAAAGATAGTTTTGTGAAAGAATGGTAGCAAGATTAAGAATGTGAATAAAAAGAAGAAATTCAAGGAGCTGTAGTACTCAAGAGAGCCATGGGAAAAATACCAAAGGCTACCGGGAAAGTAAATATATTCAGAAAGAAGATTGTACGTGTGTGAGGATGCGCTTGTGTTTGTGTGTGTGTGAGAGACAGAGATCTCTGTGCATGCTTTCTTTTAGCATGCCACTAACCTTCTAGAAGGCTTCCTTCAGGCTCATTGGCTAGAATTGTGTCAGTGAATTCCCCTAGCTTCAAAGTAGTCTGGGAAGAAGAGTATCTGTTTTATATCCCAAATGTGGATGATACATAAAGAAGAGTTGTAGGGAGGGTATATTAGTATTCAATGAACAGGATCTTCCCTAAATCTTACCTGCATTTAATATTAATTTTATATTTCACATCTGCAGACAACTCACAAACAATTGTTAGGCAAAGCCATTAAAGCTTATTTTTGTCAGGCATGTTCAGTGTTGAGTTTCATTCAATTCACTTTCTCCTCTATTTTTAGAAAATAAAATTACACTGAAAGTTAATGTATATAGCCATGTTGTAAAATTCCGATTTTGCTGAATTTTTTCTTTCTCTTTAATTTTGCATGTTACACCTTCTGTTTTATTCTTTAGAATATTTTCTCTAGAAAGAAAGAGGGTTATTAATGTGTTGCAGTGAAGCTAGTGCATTGAACTGCCAGGCAGTGTGCTCTCAAATAAAGATTGCCTGAAATCCTATGTGAAATTGCAAATTTAATAATATGAATAAGAGTAATAAGCTAAAAAATAAACTAGGTTTAACTTGGTCTCTTCTCAGTCATGTGTTTGCATAATCAGAAGTCATTTTTTTTTAAGCAGTTGACCATCTTTCTGAATAAACTGTTGCTGTTTAGTCCCTCATTTATGTCTGACTCTATAGCTCACCAGGCTCCTCTGTCCATAGGATTTCCCAGGCAAGAACACTGGAGTGGGTTGCCATTTCCTTCTCCCATGAATAAATTACTAAGAAATGTATCTCACTTCAAAGAAAAGTGAATACGTTTTTACAATTTTCTCAGCAATTACCTTCATGGGAATACTTTATTTTTTTCCTATACATTTACCTCCACTATTTTCCTACTCATCCAATTTTAACAGTGAAGTGTCTATATTTGTCAATATTTTTTTTTTGAACTTAGAATAATTCAACTACCAAGATTTACCAATAAAATATTGCCTCTTTTTTTGAAGAGCAGTTCTACAAATCTGTTGGATTTGGTAACCAGCAAACTCTTCTTCATGTGCCATTATGGTTGGCCCCAAGAAATCAACCACTTATGCATCAAAAATATTTTGTGGGTAAAAAGTCTCTAGAAAGTTCTGAAAAACAAAACTTGAATTTGCTGTAGCTGATAACATTTACATAGCATTTGCATTATATTTGTAACTATTTGCACATCATTTATATCATATTTATTAGTATTTACATAACATTGATGTTGTATTAGGTGTTATAAGTAATCTCGAGATGATTTTAAGTATCTGGTAGGATGTACAGCAGATTCAGTTCAGTTCAGTTCAGTTCAGTTCAGTTCAGTTCAGTCTCAGTCGTGTCTGACTCTTTGCGACCCCATGAATCGCAGCACGTGTACAGCAGATTGCTGCTGCTGCTGCTGCTAAGTCGCTTCAGTCGTGTCCGACTCTGTGCGACCCTAGAGACGGCAGCCCACCAGGCTCCCCTGTCCCTGGGATTCTCCAGGCAAGAATACTGGAGTGGGTTGCCATTTCCTTCTCCAATGCATGATAGTGAAAAGAGAAAGTGAGGTCGCTCAATCGTGTCTGATTCTTAGCGACCCCATGGACTGCAGCCTACCAGGCTCCTCCGTCCATGGGATTTTCCAGGCAAGAGTACTGGAGTAGGGTGCCGTTGCCTTCTCTACAGCAGATTGGTTACATGCAAATACTACACCATGTTATATAAGGGACTTGAACATTCATGTATTTGGTATCTGCTGGGATCCTAGAACCAACATGAAGATACTGATCATATTGCTTAAACTATGATCTAAGGCAGAATCTCTAGTATAAAAAACAAGAAAGTTCTCAGAATCTCTCAATTTCTGTATTGTACAAATTTTCCTTGATAGTATATACTGAATTTTCTTAAAGTTCATCATGTTGTTCTTTTACTTGGTAAATCATATCTGACTCTTTGTAACCCCATGGACTATAGCCTTCTGTTCTTCTCTGTCCATGGGATTTTCCAGACAAAAATACTGAGTTGCCATTTCCTCCTCCAAGGGATCTTCCCGACCCAGGGATTGAACCTGCATCTCTTGGATTGACAGGCAGATTCCTTACCATTGAGTCACCAGGGAATGCACATATTAACATCTAAAATTATTTTTAAATATCCTAGTTAAAAGTATCTTTCATTTGGCTCATGTCAAATATGTTTTTCTTTACTCTATGAATTTAATGCAAGGAAAAATACTAAAATAATTCTCTTATAAGAGAGATTGCTATTGCTCATTTCACTTTTGTATCAAAATGTTAGCAGTACTCATTGCAGCCAAAAAGGCAGTGTAGTCAATCTGTTCTGACACCATATAATCATTTGTATTGTGCTTAAGCACATTGTAGAAAGACAGTCCACTTGCAAAATTTCACCAAAAAAAAATACGTTCTTTCTGTGGAAACACCAGGAGCTCTCTGTGATTTGAGCTTGCTAAGAGACAAGTACGTATAATGTAAATACATCAACCAGGTTAATCCAAGGAGCATACTTCCATTTGATAACATTCGAAATGTAGAAGTATAGTTAAGGCAAATGAGTATGGTATGTTAATATTCCTATCTAGAATAGGAAATGTTTTGCAGATTTCTCCAACTTTTACTAGTGATTGAAATAAAAGTCAGAGTACCTGGACAGTTGAGTTGTTTGTTTCAGACTAAGATGAGCTTGCTTAAATTCATCACAACTGAGATTTGAACTGGAGGCTTGCTTGTTGTGTTTGTGTTGGAGGAGGGTGCATCGCGTGCTTTGTAGGATGTTTAACAGCACCTTTAGTATATTCTCTTGCTGCCAGTAGCCTCCCCTAAGTCCTATGTTTAAAAAAAAAAAAATCTGCAAACATGGCCAAATGTCACCTGAGCATTCAGAACTGCCCCTAGTTAAGAACACTGAACTAATAATGATCAGATGCTCAGTCATGTCTGACCCTGTGTGACCCCATGGACTGTTGCTCCCCAAGGTCCTCTGTCCGTGGTATTCTTGCAGCAAGATTACTGGAGTGGGGTGCCATTTCTTCCTCCAGGGGATCTTCCTGACCCAGGGATCGAAACTGCATCTCTTACATCTCCTGCATTGGCAGGTGGCTTCTCACCACTTAGCACTACCTGGGAAGCCCCAGTTAAGAACCGCTGGACTAATGTTGAATCAAGTTATTTCAATTTTACATTGCCCAATTTGGACATTTGAGTGTTATAGAATATATGAAGAATAATACACTTTTGATACTATGGATATGGCAAATACTAGTTCACTTAACATTTGTCATTCAAGGAAAATGTAAATATATGTTCTATGCCACATGCAAAGATAAGTGAGGGAAATAGTTTTATTATTCACAAAGTTCTTAAACTTCTCCTCAGTCTGTTTTACAAATAAGTGAAAGTGAAGTCGCTCAGTCGTGCCCGACTCTTTGCGACCCCATGGACAGTAAGCTGCATCAAGCTCCTCCGTCCATGGGATTTTAAAGGCAAGAGTACTGGAATGGGTTGCCATTTCCTTCTCCAGGGGACCTTCCCAACCCAGGGATAGAACCCAGGTCTCTCGCATTGTAGACAGACAATTTACCGTCTGAGCCAAATTTAAAAGTATTCTTATAAGTGTGCTTCTAAGCTATCTCATTATCATTACCAAAAATCAAGATCACTAATATATAAACTTGATGAGTGTTTGCTAAGTTGCTTCAGTCGTGTTGGACTCTTTTGATATGTAGACTGTAGCCTGCCAGACTCCTCTTTCCATGGGATTCTCCAGGCAAGAATATTGGAGTGGTTGCCATGCCCTTCTTCAGGTGATTTTCCCAACCCAGGGATCAAACCTGTATCTCTTAAGTCTCCTGCACTGGCAGGAAGTTCCTTTACCACAAAATTTGACATGGGAAGCCCATAATCCTGTTATTTCTACCTATTATATTGCTACCTCATCTTTTTCAAATCATTGAGACAACTGCCATTTTTATTGTTTTTCAAATAGAATTCAAAGTGCCCACGCACTTATTTTTTTAATTTGCTTTTCCCTCAGAGTTCTGTCTCTTTGTATTCTTATCATTTAAATTAAGACTGATAGGGAATCTATGTTTAGTCAGAGCACAGCTAGATATTTTGATGGAGAGAGTTTGCTTTGGCATGAAATGCTGCTGTTTATTTGTAAACCTCTCTGTGTCTGTAATTTGACAGCATTTTAGACTCCCCAGTTAATGAGGCTAGCAGCAGCCTCTATCCTCTGGACCTAGTCAATTTGATACAGGCTCTATGTAGGTTGTCATAGCTATGTTGACTTCAACTGCTGTATTGAGAAAGTAAAAATCAGAATTTTCAAATTGTAGAGAAAGAAAATGTCTTGCTAATCTTCCTCTGATTTCTCCCACCCTTACAGAAGGTAGATTTCTGACTACTTGCTACATCACTACAAAGAAATGTGTTGAATAGATGAAAATGTTAATCAGTTTTTCCTTTTGAATGATCAGATATTTCAGTAGATATATTTCTTTCCAAAAGTCAAATATTTTTAGTGCTAGTATCAACTTCTCACTATAAACATGATTATGTAATGAAATGGAGCAGCATTTATGTTAACTTGATGACAGTTGTAATTGCACGAGATCACAAGTGCTGATATGATTGGCCAGAGGAGGCAGGAAGGACTAGATTGTTGTAAATTCTCCAGTATATTTGTGTTCAAAAAACATGTTTTTACTCAGACTATCTTTTTTAAAATGTCTTTGTTTGTTATTTGTTTTTTGAAAAATAAATTTAAAGAATTTACAGAAGCCAGTTGGCTAGTTAATTGAATGCAAGTTTGAATTTAATGCTATGATGCAGATAGAGTGAAATGCCATTTTAAAATATCACTTTTAATGCTATTTATTTGTCTTTTTTTTGGGGGGGGGGGATAGCTAGCCAATATCTCAATACTTTCAGGGCCTTACAACAAAAACATTTTTCTTACTCAGGTCTGGGTGTGGACTGGAGGCATTCTGATTCAGGCTGAATGTCAAACTCTTTTTTGTGACAGAGACAGAAAGCACCACACACCAGGCTCAAATCATGACTACTAACTAGCATTCCATTGGCAATGAAAAGTCACATAGCCACAATAGGCAGGGGAATAAACTCTGGCAATTCATTGATAGGCACTGAAGTAGAAGAGTGAAGAACTGGGAACTGCTGGAATACGGAATGAAGCAGGTCAAAGACTAATAGAGTTTTGCCAAGAAAATGCACTGGTCATAGCAANTTCACTTTCATCAAGAGGCTTTTTAGTTCCTCTTCACTTTCTGCTGTAAGGGTGGTGTCATCTGCATATCTGAGGTTATTGATATTTCTCCCAGCAATCTGATTCCAGCTTGTGTTTCTTCCAGTCCAGCGTTTTTCATAATGTATTCTGCATATAAGTTAAATAAGCAAGGTGACAATATACATCCTTGACACACTCCTTTCCCTATTTGGAACCAGTCTATTGTTCCATGTCCAGTTCTATATTCCATAGAAAATAAACTAATACCAAGATATATTTCTTAAGCATAAACTCTGTGCCAATAAAATAAATTAAATAAATAAAAATATATCCTTTTTGAGGCTTAAGAGTTACTGTGTTTCTTTAGCAACATTTTCTCCAATAAGTTCAGGCCAAATTGATCCAGCTTAGATTAAAATGTATGGCCTATTTGAACTCAAATAATATTTGCATTCTTAGTTATTTGGCTTTTTTAAAATAAATATATTGCCTATATTTAATTAGTATCAAGTAGCTATTTTAGTGTAACCTTCTAAAGAGTTGTGGATACCTTGTGGTGTCCTGTTTTTGTATTGTTTTGGACATGTACTTAATAGTTGATTGAATCAGTGGTTATAGACCTTCAACTCTAAGTGATTACAATCTTTAGTAATGGTTACCTCAAAAATATACTTCAGTATCCTTCAAGTAAAAGAGTAGAATTGTGTGATTAAGAGTGATACAAATTACAGTAAAGTATTACTTTGCTGTTAGAAAAGGACTTTCACATACATGTTTTCGTTTGTGATTAGCAAAAGCTCTATGAGACAAATTGGTTGTAATGATCACCATTTGCTTCATAGGTATTTGCGATGGCAAAAAGAAAAAAAAGCCTTTGAAATGAAACCTCTAACATCATGGGAAGCATCATTATGTTATTACTACTGTGAATAAAGCATTTCCTTGCAACTGGAGCATTTAACTCTCATTAAAACAATCTCCCTGGATTTCATTTTTGGAAAGAGTTCAGGGTGATGTGAAAGAGAAGGTGCTACAAAGTATAAAAACTTTGCAGTGTTTCATGGAAGGACGTAAGGAAGACAATGTCATCCTAATAAATTTAATTTCTAGAGACTGTTTCTTTGATATAAATACAAATGTATACTAATTTCTTTGTTGATTCTGTCTCTAAAAAAAGGAAAATTGTTATTAATCTCAATATTATGTTAAAGCTTTTGCTTTTCTCTTTTTTGTGAGGGAACGAGGTGGGGAGAGTAAAGAGAATGCATTGAATTTAGTACTCTCTCTTTATACATATACATGTATTGAATTTAGTATTTTCTCTCTCTCATTATACATATAGGCTTCCCAGGTGGCTCAGATGGTAAATAGTCCACCTGCAATGTGGGAGACCCAGATTCCATCCCTGGGTTGAGAAGATACTCTGGAAACAGAAATGGCAGCCCATTCCAGTATTCTTGCCTGGGAAAGCCCATGGATAGAGGAGCCTAGCTGGCTACTGTCCATGGGGATCACAAAACAATTGGACAAAATTTGGTGACTAAACCACCACCACCATATGCGTGTGTGTGTGTGTGTGTGTGTATATATATATATATATACATAATATGTTATAATGTATAATAATATATATTATACATTTAGAAGAAAATGATTTTGTTACAAATAGATAAAAAACTTTCTTTGAAAGGGTCATAAATGCTTACACAGTGAGAAAGAAAAAAAAAAAAAACCTTTTAATGCCAGGGCATTTTAAACAGGCATATTGTAAATAAAATCCTTCATACACTTTTCATTTTAAGCATGCAGAAATATTCTATTTGGCCAGTAGCACCCGGACCCAACATGGAAACAAGAAAATATTAGCAGAAATGTCCTTGAGTGAGTGAGTGAAAGTAGCTCAGTCATGTCCGACTCCATGATCAGTTCTCCAGGCCAGAATACTGAAGTGGGTAGCCTTTCCCTTTTCCAGGAGATCTTCCCAACCCAGGGATTAAATCCAGGTCTCTGGCATTGCAGGCAGATTCTTTACCAGGTGAGCCACAAGGGAAGCCCAACAATACTGGAGTGGGTAGCCTATTCCTTCTCCAGGAGATCTTCCCAACCCAGGAATCGAACCAGGGTCTCCTACATTGCAGGCAGATTCTTTACCACCTGAGCAATCAGGGAAGCCAGAAATGTCATTAGGATCAATCAAAATGGAGATATGTAAAGCCAAACTAAAGAAACAGAAAATTGTTTTCTATTTCTAGGTCAAAATGCAACCAATTAAGTTAGAATATGCCAACTGGAGGAAAGATTGATCAGTGAAAGAAACAAGGGAAAGAGAGAGCTAAATGTCGGTACTCTGTCTCCTGGGAAACCATCTAGTCTAATCACCACCTTTAATGCATAAAGAAGCTGAAATCCCAAAAGCAAAAGTGAGTCTGCCCAAGGCCGTCACTGATTCACATCTGAACAACTAAAAATTAAGATTCCTCACATATACCCTAGTTCTCTAGATTATAGAACCAACATACTTACTTCTCTGAAAGCAGCAGTTTCTAGGCAATAGCAGAAGTACAGGAGGCTTATTTGGTTGCTTTAATTGTTATTTTTTCATGCTTATATCAGTGGCTAGGAAGATTGTCATGTCAGCCTTAGTGTTTTGGTATCATATTTTCCCTTGGAAGAAACATTATCTTTGTATATTTAAGTAAATTGCACACAAAAATTAGTTTCAAAGATTTAAATACAGGCCTTTTCGACAACTTGTATAGTGCTGCTAAAAAAACAAACACACACAAATATAAGAGAAAAGAGGCCATGTGACTTAGTGAAAACCTCTTTTGATAAGAGTTGCCACATATTTTATGCCAGGGTTTTCAGGAATTATCTTCTTTCACCTCATAATTCCTGCTAGCAGTGGCCACAGTGTTAAATAGTGTTTCTGACCTTATGAACTGTTTCATAGCTCTGTAAAGTACATACACACTTTTTCCCCCTGAAATAGAAGTGCTTCTGATACTTTGCTGAAAGGCATTATTAGTGAAATTAGAATATGATAACAAACTGCAGATGGTAAAAGATTACTTCCTGGCAGAGAATAAATCCAATGCATTTTATGCTAAGTGACATGTGATTATCCATAAATTAGAATACTGGTGATCAATTCACAAACAGAATGCTGTGATCTGGCTACTGCTGCCAACTATATGTCTTAATCAGATCAAGATAAAATCACTGATTAAAGCCTGAGAAGAAATTAAAATAATTTTATAATTAATTGGAATATATTACATTAGAAAATCATGAGTTTTCATATTTGCTCTAATAAATCAAGCAGGTAGCCATTTTAGTTCACTTAAAAACTAAAAGTTCTACTTAGTTTAAAACTATCTAAAAAATACACATTATTAAAAGATTAGTTTCACCAAATTAAAATTTTTAATGAATGTTTATAAACTAAAGAGGTAACAGACTGTATTTGATGTATTATTGCTACAAAAAGATCCATGGAGAATATTGTTTTTAAAGACAAGTTAAATGTTCTAAATTATTACATATTCTATTGTATTCATGCTTTGAAGAAATATTTACTGAGTTCCTCTGTATGGCAAGGACATCTGAGTTTCTATAAATAAAAGCAAAGCGTTTCTTCTTTCGTCTCTATTTTTATGGAACACACTTACGCTAGTCCTATTACATGGCATATTTCTAAATAGTGCATGTAAGGAATGCTAAGCAACACTTTCAGCGTGAAGGACAGATTCTTCTCACTCCCACTTTTGTCAATTCCATTTAGGATTCTTTATATCAGTAAGAGTAGACTGTTTCTATAAAACAGGCAGGTTTTTTGAGTAACATTAATGTACTGAAATTAAAGCTGAAAGTAGTAGTGTAATTGGTAATGTAAGCAAGCTATCTTGTTTTGTATCCACTTTGAAGATTGCACTGCAACTATGCCATTTACTCAGTTATTCACGCGGTCAATTCATTTATTCATTCAATTCATTCAGTGCCTACAATAGACCAATCTTTGTTCCAGGTTTTGTGCTAAGAAGATAAAGCTCCTCCTCTGAGCAGACAAAACTCCTGCTCAGAATTGTGGCCAGGTGTGAGATTATAGAGGGCGGCATCTGGTCCCATCACTTCATGGGAAGTAGATGGGGAAACAGTGGAAACAGTGTCAGACTTCATTTTGGGGGGCTCCAGTATCACTGCAGATGCTGATTGCAGCCATGAAATTAGAAGACATTTACTCCTTGGAAGGACAGTTATGACCTACCTAGAGAGCCTATTGAAAAGCCGAGATATTACTTTGCAACAAAGGTCCGTCTTGTCAAGGCTATGGTTTTTCCAGTGGTCAGGTATGGATGTGAGAGTTGGACTGTGAAGAAAGCTGAGCATCGAAGAATTGGTGCTTTTGAAATGTGGTGTTGGAGAAGACTCGTGAGACTCATTGGACTGCAAGGAGATCCAACCAGTCCATCCTAAAGGAGTTCAGTCCTAGGTGTTCATTGGAAGGACTGATGCTAAAGCTGAAACTCCAATACTTGGCCACTTCATGCAAAGAGTTGACTCATTGGAAAAGACCCCAATGCTTGGAGGGATTGGGGGCAGGAAGAGAAGGGGACGACAGAGGATGAGATGGCTGGATGGCATCACCAACTCGATGGACATGAGTTTGAGTGAACTCCAGGAGTTGCTGATGGATAGAGAGGCCTGGTGTGCTGTGACTCATGGAATCACAAAGTCGGACACAACTGAGCAACTGAACTGAACTGACGGGCCTTGATAAGAAAGTTGCTGTAAGAGGAGTGATTTTTTAATTCTTGCTGTCAATGTGTCTGAATGTCATTGCTGTCAAGGAATAAAATATTAATAAAAGAAATAAAATTATTCATATTGATAATCAGAAGCAGTGCACTCCTTCTAACCAAAAGTGCTTAAAATCTGTCTAAATGTAATTAACAAACTGATGCAGGGTACTGATTTTCAAGCAAACACTTGAATAAACAGTGTCTAATCCAGGAGACTGGCATTCTAATAGGTGATTAACACAGATGTTGAAACTGTCAGAAGCATCAAAAATAACTATAGTTATTATGTTAGCAGGAAAGATGAATAATATAAATGAATTGTAAGGGAAATGTAGCAGAAAAAATTTAGACTGAAGCAGTACATAAAATAAAAGGACTAAATACCTATACTAGGAAAAAAGTCTAAAATTTATGATCACAACTTCTACTTTAAAAAGAAAAGCAAATAAACTCAAATTAAGTAGAGAAAAAAGGAAATGATAAACATCGGAGTGGAAATAAATAATATAGCAAATAAAAAAGCAATAGAGAAAAATCAACAAAACTAAAAACTGTTTCTTGAAGAAAATTAATAAAAGTAACAACCTCTAGCCATATTTACCAGAAACAAAAGAGAGATGATACAGATTACCAATATTATAAGTGAAAGAGTTGGTATTACTATAGATTCTGTAGATATTAAAATGACTACCTGATGATATTATGAGCATCTTTATGCATGCTAATAAATTTGACAAGTTAGATGAAAAAAGCAAATTCCTTGAAAGACAAATATTACCAAAGCACACTCAAAAGGAATTAAATAAGCTGAATATGCCCATATCTGTTTTAAAAGTAGGTTTTACAATTAAAAACTTTCTCAAAAATAAAACTTCACTTTTAGAAAGTTCTACTATTGAGTTCTACTAAACATTAAGGAAGAAATAACACTAATTAAACACAAATTCTTCCAAAAAACTAAATAGGTGTTACTCTACCTCAGCTCATTAGCAAGCTGCCATTATCTTTGCAAAAATGGTTTAACATTCAGAAATCAATCAATGTACTTGGTAGCTTAGTCAGTAAAAAATCTGCCTGCAGTGCAGGAGATCCGGGATCCCTGGGTCAGGAAGATCCCCTGGAGAAGGAAATGGCAAACCACTCCAGTATCCTTACCTGGAAAATCCCCTGGACAGAGGAGGCTAATGGACTGAAGTCCATGGGGGTCACAAAGAGTCAGGCATGACTAAGTGACTAACACTTTCACTTTCACCTATATTAAGAGACTGGGGGAAAAACTTATTTCAATGGATGCAAAAAAAAAAAGCTTTAACCAAAATCTAACATCCATTGTTGATAAAAACTCTCAGCAAGCTAGTAATAAAAGCAAACTTCATCAACTTCAGTGATATCATGGTCAAAGAAAAAAATAATCTTACACATTACCTCATATTTAATTATCAAAGACTGAATCTTTTTCTCCTAAGATTAGGAACAAGGAAAAGATAACTGCTTTTAGCATGTATTTTCAATATTGTACTGGTACTAGCTAGTACAATAAGACATGAAAAGGTAATAAAAAGGTTTATATATTAGAAAGGAAGTACTATAAATAAATACATATTTTTTTAAAAAAAAGGAAAGGAAGAAATACATATGTCTTTTTTGAAAATTGCATAACTATGTAAAAATTGCTATATTACCTACAGAAAAAGAATTACTAGTAAGTGAGTTTAAAGGATTTTGTAATGCAAAATCAGTATGCAATAATCTGATATATTCTGATATTCTAGCCATGGAAAATTAAATTAAATTTAAAAGTGTGTATTTTTAATATCTATATGTATTTTTTATTGAAGTACCGTTTCATTTGCAATAGTATATAAATATAAAATAAATAATTTAATAATAATTTGATAAATTGTTATACTTAGCAATAAATTTAACAAAGGAGAGTAAGGCTTATTCAGTGAGTGCTACAAAATACTGCTTAGAAAAAATTTAAGACTGAACTAAATGAAGATATATACCATGGTCATAAATCAGAAGACTCAGTGTTCTTAAGATGTCAAAATAATTCTTTTATAACCTCCTAGACTGCTGAAAAAATAATATAAACCATAGTATAAATAGCATGGCAGTAGGAAATAGAATTATGAAATGGAAGGAAAATGTGATGGCAAGGAATAGGAGCTGAAAGTAACCATGAAAATATAGACCAGGGCCAGTTCATGAAGGGCTTTGTATGCCATGCTAAGAGTTTAAGCTTTTCTTGCATAAGCTGGAAGTCATTGACTGTTTTATCTGCTTTTAGCTTTTAATTTTCAAGTAGTTTTAGATTTATAGAAAATGTAGAAAAAGTTGCATAAATAGGGCAAATAATTTATTATATTTCTCATTCCCTTCCAGTGATATCAATGTCTTACATAGCCATAGTGTGATTATAAACAACAGGCAGTCAATATTAATAACAATTATTATAGAATGAACCACAGACCTTACTCAGAATTCATCAGTTTCTTTAATAATATTTTTCTTTTCTAGAATTTTATTTAGGGTCCCATATGGTATTTAGTTGTCAATCCTCTTTAGCTCTTCCAGTTTTCAATAGTTCCTCAGTCTTTTATTGATGGCCTTTAAAACACAGAAATGACATGATAAGATTTAATAGATATACTTGTTTACATTGTGGATGATTGGGGAAAAGTTAAGTTGAAGGCTGTGAAATCATTCACACCAACTTGGAGACAGTTTTAGTAATTGAAGTGTGATGTAGATTAAACTAAGGGACTAAAGGGCTTCTCAGCCTTCATATGGATCAGGAAGATCGCCTGGAAGAGAGGATGACTACCCACTCCAGTAGTCTTGCCTGGAGAATTCCATGGACAGAGGAGCCTGATGGACTACGGTCCATAGGGTTGCAAAGATAGACATGACTGAGAGACTAACACTTTCACGTTTTTTTTCAAGGGATTGGAATAGAATATTTCAAAGAAGAAAATCATTCTGAGAAATATTTAAGATGTAGAATTAGCAGTAATGGTTAGGAAGAATTGATATAAAGGAGTATCAGGATTAAGAGAAAAAATATTGAAAAATTGAAAGTAAATATTGAAAACTGAAAGTGACTTCTGAGTTTTGGCATTGATATTCTGGAAAAATGGCAATAATTGAAAGAGCAAAGTAAAATAGTGTTTATTCATTATCCATTGTCTTCCCCTCACACAAACATAAACATAGGGTTCATCATATCTTTTACCAAGATCTTCATATTTTTGTAATACAAAATATTACAGAATATTGAATATTCTGTCACATGTCTTAAAAGAATCAGTTCTAAATCCAGGATGTGCCATATTATAAAAGAATAATAATTTTAATAGTTAGAATTTCTGAAAAATCATGGAAAAAGTTTTCAAGACAGACTTATAATCCATAATATAATATGGATTATTGTTCTTGTAACAATTGTGTTTACTTCACTCTTTGTTAGCTGGGATAATGCATATAAACATCAAATTTTACCTGCATCAACTAAATATAACATTATACACTTATCTAGTTTCTTTAAATTCCATTGCTATCTTTCCTGGAGTCCTAACTTCTATCAGCTGGTGATCAGTCATAGGGTATCAGATGGTGAAGATAAACTTGTCACCTTATAAGTGTATAGGCTGCATCTCTTACCCCAATCTGAGTAGTCACTAAATCATGTCCGACTCTTTGCGACTCCATGAACTGTAGAGTCTGTGGAATGCTCCAGGCCAGAATACTGGAGTGGGTAGCTGTTCTCTTCTCCAGGGTATCTTCCTGACCAAAGGTTCAAACCGAGGTCTCCCGTATTGCAGGAGAATTCTTTACCAACTGAGCCACCAGGAAGCCCGTAGGCTATGAGAAGGCAAAATATTCCCCAAAGTCAAAAGACTGACAAATGTGATTATATAATAATCTTGTTGTTGTTGTTCAATTAACAAGTCATGTCCAACTCCTTGCAGTCCCATGGACTGAAGCACGCCAGGCCTCCCTGTCCTTCACCATCTTTAGAAGTTTGCAAGTTCATGTCCAATGAATGGGTAATGCATCCATCTCATTCTGTCACCCTCTTCTCCTTCTGCTTTCAGTCTCTCCCAGTATCATGGTCTTTTCCAGTGCATCGGCTGTTCACATCAGATGGCCAAAGTATTGGAGCTTCAGCTTTGGCATCAGTCATTCCAATGTGTATTCAGGGCTGATTTCCTTTAGGATTGACTGGTTTGATCTCCTTGTATCCAAGGGATGCTCAAAAGTCTTTTCCAGCACCACAGTTCAAAACCATCAATTCTTCAGTGCTGTCTTTATGGTCCAGCTCTCACATCCATAAATGACTAATGGAATGACCATAGCCAATCTTACATCTTCTAAATTGTTCATAAATTTAAAACACAGGAAAGTAAAGAGAAATATGTTAACATATAAATAACAGACTATGGGGTGATCCAGAAAATATGTGAATCTCTCGTACAAATTAATAACAAAAAGCCAACCCATTCAAAGGTCGTATTTCTTGCCTAGCCTTCTATAATCATTTTACACAACTCTCTGCCACATTCTCTCTACTCTAGCTACCTGACATTTCTTCTGCCTTTCAGATAATACATGATTTTTCTATCATAGCATTTTTGTATATTCTGTTTCTTCTAGTTGGAAATATGTTCTTCACCCTTTTTTATTAAAGTAACTCCTTTTTACTGAATTGGTTCCTTGTTTATTTTTCACATTGTACCTCCAAATTCACCTCTCCATTAAAAGGTTTTCCTAACTCACAGTCTTTTCATACTGTTCAAGGGGTTCTCAAGGCAAGAATACTGAAGTGGTTTGCCATTCCCTTCTCCAGTGGACCACATTTTGTCAGAACTCTCCACCATGACCCATCCATCTTGGGTGGCCCTGCATGGCATGGCTCATAGTTTCATTGAGTTAGACAAGGCTGTGGTCCATGTGATCAGATTGGTTAGTTTTCTGTGATTGTGGTTTTCATTCTGTCTGCCCTCTGAAGGTCCTAGTATGCACAAGGTTCTGTTTCTCGGGGATGGTCTTGATCCCTGCCTCCTTACAATGTCAGGAACCTCCGTCCATAGTTCATAGACAGCATATTAAAAAGCAGAGACATTGCTGACAAAGGTCCATCTAGTCAAAGCTATGGTTTTTCCAATAGTCATTTATGGATGTGAGAGGCTTGTTATAGACTATAACTGTATAGGAAAATCAAATGACTTATAATAGGTGCCAGGTTAAATTTTTAGTCCATTTCAGGCTTAGATTATGAATTATAGCTAAAGGCTTGTGATGGCAACAGATGACTGAAAACATATGTGACTGAAAATTAATGAGTTCCTTTGATTACTGGTAATCAACCATTTTAAGCATTTATATTCTTCATTAGACAAAATTGCCTTAATGCTTTTTAATTATAATTATTTTTCCCATATTCTTACTTTTTAAGTAGATAATTTTGATTAAATTGGACTTTATAGCACTATTCATATATATATAGTGCTTCTATTTATATATACCTTCTTTATTTGGAGGAATTTGTTCCAAATGATTATATTTTTGGCAAACTACATTAATCATATGTCAAATTAATGCCATCTTTAATATGCTACTACTCTGATAGTTACTTAAAGTCATGCTGACAAAGAATGCTAAATATATGGACAGATGGAAGCTGGTTTGTGTTACTGTATGCTTAAAACTATAAAAACAAAGATCAGAGGCATTTTGATAGATGAAAAAAGAAATAAACAATTATAAATACTATGCTTATGGTTCATTTATGAATGAAATAGAAAAAAAAAAAGAAGTTAAACTGAAGTGCTATAGAAAGAATACAAGTCTTTATTATGTACCAGGGAAGCTTCCTTATTTTCTCATCTATAAGCACTCACTGATTATAAAATTCAATATTGATTAATGATTTTCAAGAAAACTAATGTAACTTTGAAATGTGTCCTAATTTCAAATATGTTAAAACATAGAAACTGCATACATTTTAGAATTGTGGAAATATTATATGTTGCATCTGAGCTGAAAAAACATGAAATAATGAAATCGTCTTAGTTTATTACTGTAAATAAAAAGAAGATAAATGTCATTTGGGGGGGAATTTTTATTCTTGTTAACTCTGTATGTTTTCTTTCCCTATTCTTCATCCCCACTCACAAACTAAGAGAATTGGAAGAATAAGGAAGTTCTGCTCCCCAGTTACGGTTATATTTTCAATAATATTATTGGCAAAAAGTAAAGTCAGCAAATATTAGATATTCTACAACGATTACATCAAAGAACATTGCATTTACAACCCACCTGACTTAAATATTCCAGAAAGGGTTACATATCAGAACTACTCAGATAACATAATGTGATACATGACTACCAGTAGAACCTCTGGGTGTGAACTTAGTCATCTACATTAAACCTCTGCTTGAATTCTGATGCAAGGGAGATTTTGGAAACACTATGGTGAATAGATTGGGAGATTTTTGAGAATAGAACCTGACATATACATTATCTAGTCTCCAAATATGTCCCTGGAATTGGCTGAAAGTTGATAAATATGTGTTGAAGAATAAGTGTGTGAGTTGAATGTGCAAAAGTCTCCATGTGACTTAAAATTATTAAAAGAGTTTATATCAGGAAAATATAAATAAGTCAAAAAATACCACAGAGAATAAGTATATTTAAGAAGGATAGTGCTGTCCAAAAATATTTTACTGAGTTTTCACTGAATATTCAGTAACAAAGAATCAGTTTCAGAATTCTTTATAGATATTATTTTAATCACATTTTACTTAATAAAAAGAGGACTCAAACTGATTACTTTCAGAAATGAAAAGATAGTATACACAAACACCATTTAATTGAAATTTATACAGAGAATTAACTGCTAAATGACCAAAAAGGGTAGAAATATCGTCAATTGCTATTTGAATGATGAAAGAAAACGAAAAAAAGCAAAAAAAGAAAGAAGGAAGGGGGAGATAGAAGGATGAAAGGAAGGAAGGAAAAGAAGGTAGGAGGGAGGAAGGAAAGGAAGAAAAAAAGAAAAAAGATGTGCTTTCAGCATTTAATGCGGGCTTCAAACATCTTTGATAGTGTTGCAGTTTCAAACAGCTGGAGTCACAAAACAAGCTAGCTGTGCAACCTCCTCTATATGTTTGAAGATGTGTGAGTTCATGCATGCATAATATAAATAAATCACAAGGCTTGAAGAAATTAATGGGAAAACAATATGCCATTGAAAAGTCCTTGGCTTGTATTCTTATGATAAAAAAGTGGCAGATGCACATATAAACATGCTGATATTTCAAATTCTGGTCTAACATTGTATTCAGTGGACTAAAATATACATTGTATGGAACTAAAACTCTAAACAAAGCAGTCTTCTAACAGTCAAGGCATGGAATTCTTATAGCAGAAGGTGCACTGTTTCACTAGCACTTTATTTTTTCAAATCTCTCTTAGGCTGTCATGAATCTCTTTCTTATACTAAATTTTGTAAAGGGCCCTATGAAGGGTCGATGTCCAGAGGAAATCAGTTTTATTCTCTGCTTCAGCCAACATTTCATATAGGTTCAGTTCAGTTCAGTTCAGTTGCTCAGTCATGTCTGATTCTGCGACCGACCCCATGGAATTCAGCACCAGGCTTCCCTGTCCATCACCAACTCCCAGAGCTTATTCAAAGTCATGTCTGTCAAGTCAGTGTGATGCCATCCAACCATCTCATCCTCTGTTGTCCCCTTCTTCTTCCACGTTCAATCTTCCATAGCATCAGTGTCTTTTCCAATGAGTCAGTTCTTGGCATTAGGTGGCTAAGGTATTGTAGTTTCAGATTCAGCATCAGTCCTTCCATTAAATACTCAGGACTGTTTTATTTCAGGATTGACTGGTTGGATCTCCTTGCTGTCCAAGGGATTCTGAAGGGTCTTCTCCAACAGCACAGTTCAAAAGCATCCATTTTTCAGCACTTAGCTTTCTTTATATTCCAACTCTCACATCCATACATGACTACTGGAAAAACCATAACTTTGACTAGATGAACTTTTATCAGCAAAGTAATGTCTCTGCTTTTTAATATGCTGTCTAGGTCACTCATAGCTTTTCTTCCAAGGAGCAAGGTCTTTTAATTTCATGGCTGTAGTCACCATCTGCAGTGATTTTGGAGCCCAAGAAAATAGTCTGTTACTGTTTCCATTGTTACCCCATCTATTAGCCATGAGGTGATGGGACCAGATGCCATGATCTTAGTTTTTTTGAATGTTGAGTTTTAAGCTACCTTTTTCACTCTCCTCTTTCACTTGGCATTACCTCTATAAAATTTCAGCTCCAAATATTAATACTAGATACAAAAACTTTCAAAAACCTGAGAAAAGCTACTGAGAAGAAATAATGATATATTAAGTATACTTTCAGTCAAGCGAGTCCTACAGTGGTTCTACCAACAATGATGTGATAAAAATATAAAACAATGGCTGATATTTCTTTACATTTGTATATCAGATTGTAATTTACAAAATGTTTTCATACTCATTTTATCATTCTATCAACATGATTAGATTTAAAAAATTCCTCTCCTCATTTATTGAACACCAAATTGTGTTTTATTCTTACTTTTTCAGTAAATAGTGGAGACACAGCTGGAACCTGGATATTATGATATTTACTTTATAACCTTTCAATTATGTATTTTCATAGCCCCCTATCTTATTGATATAAAAATTCACATTAGTCTCTTCCCTTTTTAATATCAGTTTAATAATTCTGCTATGAACAGTAGATGTTTTCCTGGAACTCTCTTGCTTATTTGATGCTCCAACAGATATTGGCAATTTCATCTCTGGTTCCTCTGCCTTTTCTAAATACAGCTTGAACATCTGGAAGTTCATAGTTCATGTACTGTTGAAGTCTGGCTTGGAGAATTTTGAGCATTACTTTGACAGCATGTGAAATGAGTGGGGTTGTGCAGTAGTTTGAACCTTCTTTGGCATTGCCTTTCTTTGAGATTACAATGAAAACTGACCTTTTCCAGTCCTGTGGCCACTGCTGACTTTTCCAGATTTGCAGGCATATTGAGTGCAGCACTTTCACAGCATCATTTTTTGGGTTTAAAATAGCTCAACTGGAATTCCATCATGTCCACTAACTTTGTTCGTAGTGATGCTTCCTAAGGCCTACTTTCCTTGGCATTCCAGGATGTCTGGCTCTAGTTAGTAATCATACCATTGTGATTATCTGGGTCATGAAGATCTTTTTTGTATAGTTCTTCTGTGTATTCTTGCCATCTCTTCTTAATATCTTCTGCTTCTTTTAGGTCCATACCATTTCTGTCCTTTATTGTGCCCATGTTTGCATGAAATGTTCCTTTGTCATCTCTAATTTTCTTGAAGTGATCGCTAGTCTTTCTCATTCTAATGTTTCCCTCTATTTCTTTTCATTGATCAGTGAGGAAGGCTTTCTTATCTCTCATTGCTTTCTTTGCCATTGTGCATTCAGATGGATATATCTTTCCCTTTTCTCCTTTGCCTTTAGCTTCTCTTCTCTTCCTAGGTATTTATAAGGCCTCTTCAGACAACCATTTTGCCTTTTTACATTTCTTTTTCTTGGGGATGGTCTTCATCACTGCCTCCTATACAATGTTATAAACCTCCATCCATAGTTCCTCAAGCACTCTGTCTATCAGATCTTATCCCTTGAATCTATTTGTTACTTCCACTGTATAATTGTAAGGCATTTGATTTTGGTCATACCTGAATAGTCTAGTGGTTTTCCCTTCTTTCTTCAATTTAAGTCTGAATTTGGCAATAAGGAGTTCATGATCTGAGCCACAGTCAGTTCCCAATCTTGTTTTTGCTGACTGTATAGAGCTTCTCCATCTTTTGCTGTAAAGAATAAAATCAATCTGATTTTGGTATTGACCATCTGGTGATGTCTATGTGTAGTCTTCTCTTGTGTTTTTAGAAGAGAGTGTCTGCTATGACTATTGCATTCTCTTGGCAAAACTCTGTTAGCCTTTGACCTGCTTTGTTTTATACTCCAAGGCCAAATTTGCCTGTTGCTCCAGGTATTATTGACTTCTTCCTTTTACATTCCATTCTCCTATAATGAAAACAACATCTTTTGTGGATATTAGTTCTAGAAGGTCTCATAGATCTTCATAGAACTGTTCAACTTCTGCTTCTTCTGCATTACTGGTCAGGGCATATACTTGGATTACTGTGCTATTAAATGGTTTGCCTTGGAAATGAAGAGAGATCATTCTGTCGTTTTTAAGATTGCATCCAAGTACTGCATTTTGCACTCTTGTTGACTATGATGGCTACTCCATTTCTTCTAAGGGATTCTTGCCCACAGTAGTAGATATAATGGTCATCTGAGTTAAATTCACCCATTCCAGTCCATTTTAGTTCACTGATTTCTAAAATGTCGACATTCACTCTTGCCATCTCCTGTTTGACCACTTCCAATTTGCCTTAATTAACGGATCTAATATTCCAGGTTCCTATGCAGTATTGCTCTTTACAGCATCAGGCACTAATTCTATCACCAGTCACATCCACAGCTGGTTGTTGTTTTTGCTTTGGCTCTGTCTCTTCATTCTTTCTAGAATTATTTCTCCACTGATCTCCAGTAACATACTGGGCACCTACCAGCCTGGGGAATTCACCTTTTAGTGTCATATCTTTTTGCCTTTTCATATTGTTTATGGGGTTCTCCAGGTAAGAATATTGAAGTGGTTTACCACTCCCTTCTCTGGTGGACCACATTTTGTCATAACTCTCCATCTTGTCCCATCCATCTTGGGTGGTCCTACATGGCATGACTCATAATTTCATTGAGTTAGACAAGGGTGTACTATCAGTAAAATGGGGGAAAATGGGCATCTCATATAGCCCTACAGGTTGCCTTGCATATCTGTTCTATGTTTCCACCTGGGTCTGTGCTTTCGGTCTGCTGCTGCTGCTGCTAAGTCACTTCAGTCGTGTCTGACTCTGCAACCCCATAGACGGCAGCCCACCAGGCTCCCCTGTCCCTGGGATTCTCCAGGCAAGAACACTGGAGTGGGTTTCCATTTCCTTCTCCAATGCATGAAAGTGAAAAGGGAAAGTGAAGTCGTTCAGTCGTGTCCGACTTCACTACCCCATGGACTGCAGCCTACCAGGCTCCTCCATCCATGGGATTTTCCAGGTAAGAGTACTGGAGTGGGTTGCCATTGCCTTCTCCGGTGTTTTGGGTCAGTGAGTTGCAATTCATTTTGATTTTTGATTTTATGGGCTTCCCATGTGGTGCAGCATTAAATCTTCCTGCCAGTGCAAGAGAAACCAGAGACGTGGGTTTGATCCCTGGTTTGGAAGGATCTCCTAGAGTAGGAAATTGCATACTGCTCCAGTATTCTTGCCTGGAAATCTTCATGGACAGAAAAGCCTGGCAGACTAGAGTCCATGGGGTCACAAAGAGTCAGACAGTACTGAGCAACTAACCACAGCATATTTTGATTTTCTAGGGAAAATTTAGTTTTTTTGCTAGTATGTGTAGCATTATGGATAACAGTAAATAGTAGATAATCTAAAATTAAGACATTTGCTTAAATAACTGTTTTTATTATGTTCTTGGTTTTAGTGTTCTCACTAACAGCAGTTAATAGAAGTAACATAGTTGAGAGGAGGAAACACAAATTATATATTAAAGCAAATTTATCTGCTAAAGAATAATTAATATACAAATCTTCAGAGTTTATCTTTCTAAATTTGAAGATTAAAAGAGATGATTTTCATGTATTATAATACGTGACAGAATATAATACTGAAACTGATTTTTTTCATCTTGAACCTCTATTTAAAATGTCTGTGATAAACATATAAAATATCACATTTATTTGATCACTTTAAATTACTGTAATCTAAGGATTGAATTTAGCTGTATATACCTGGGGCACTTTTATTTATCTTGATGTTAAATATAAAACAGCCAATTTTTTAAACAAAATCTTTCTTAAAAAGTGAATTTCTACTTGCTTATATAAGTAAGCAATGGTTGTGTTTACCTCAATAATGAAACAAAGTGTTTTTTTTAATTTAATTCACTATTAAATTTGTTTAATTCATGATTCAGTATTTTTGCATAAATTCATTGAAAATACAACTGAAAGTCTTTATTGCTTCCTATAAATACTGAATTTATGAATATGAATAGGCTCTATGTGTGATTTTATTGAAACTTCACCTGCAACCTTTGATGGTCTAAGAATCATTTATCCATTATGCTATCTTTCACATTTATTTGAAATCATATAACCTCTCTCATGCTTGAAAATTTTGTCCCTAGTAATTATTAATTTACTTTGTATGTGTTGTTTGCCTTAACACTAATAATAACATATTTATTTGATATTATATGTGTGTCACTAGCATAGTACCTCTAAACTTTCATTTGTCAGCTTTCACTAACTGGCCAATGTATTTATTTATTTTTAAATTTTATTTAATTGGAGGCTAATTACTTTACAGTGTTGTAGTGGTTTTGCTATATACTGACATGAATCAGCCACAAGTGTACACGTGTCCTCCATTGCAAAACCCCACCCCATCTCCCTTCGCATCCCATCCTTTGGGTTGTCCCAGTGCACTGGCTATGAGTGCCCTATTTCATGCATCAAACTTGGACTGGTCATCTATTTCACATATGGTAATATACATGTTTCAAAGCTATTCTCTCAAATCCTCTCACCCTCACCTTCCCCCACAGAGTCCAAAAGTCCATTCTTTACATCTGTGTCTCTTTTGCTGTCTCACATATTGGGTCACCATTACCAATTTTCTAAATTTCATATATACGCATTAATATGCCATATTGGTGTTTTTCTTTCTGACTTACTTCACTCTGTATAGTAGGCTCCAGTTTCATCCACCTAATTAGAACTGATTCAGATGCATTCTTTTAAATAGCTGTGTAATATTCCATTTTGTGTATGTACCACAGTTTCTTATCCATTTGTCGGCTGATGGACATCTAGATTGCTTCCATGACCTAGCTATTGTAAACCATGCTGCAATGAACATTGGGGTACACGTGTCTCTTTCAATTCTGGTCTCCTCAGTGTCTATGTCCAGTGTGGGATTGCTGGGTCATATGGCATTTCTATTTCCAGTTTTTTAAGGAATGTCCACACTCTGCTCCATAGTGGCTATACTAGTTTTTGTTCCCACCAACAGCGTAAGAGTGTTTCCTTTTCTCCACACACTCCAGCATTTATTGTTTGTAGAATTTTGATTAGCAGCCATTCTGACTGGCATGAGATGGTACCTCATTGTGGTTTTGATTTGCATTTCTTAATAATGAGTGATATTGAGCATCTTTTCATGTGTTTGTTAGCCATCTGTATACATTCTTTGGAAAACATCTGTTTAGTTCTGTCACGCAAGTGTATGTTTCTCGATTTTTTGTCTCGTCAAAACAAAGTTTTGGAGTGACGGACATTAAAGCCCCCTCAGCGTGTCACAGCTCTCAGGTCTCGAATGGACCATGTTATAGCTCTTAGACAAATTAGTGTTACAGCTCTATTTTATTTAGAAGATAGCAGAAAAATCCATCTTCAAGGCGTGAGGGCACGTCGATCTAAAGACACAAGGAGAAGAGCACCTCAGCGTGTGTGTGTGGGAGAGAGAGAGAGAGAGAGAGAGAGCTAGCTTTGGCTCTTCTGTTTATATGTTTATCTCTCCCTGGGCCTGTCCTATGTAAATCACGCCAGCCAGGAGTGTTGTTTGTTTTACCTGAGGTCCTCACTCAGGACCTCGGACCTTTTTTTGTGTCATTTTTGCTGGCTTTTCCCTGCATTGTCTTGTAGCCACCACCATTTTGGACTCCTTTTCCCTGTTCTACCTACATAACAGTTCTTTGGCCCATTTTTTGATTGGGTCATTTATTTTTCTGGTATAGAGCTTCATGAGTTGTTTGTATATTTTTGAGATTAATTTTTTGTCAGATTTGAGATTAGATTTTTGTCAGTTTTGTCATTTGCTATTATTTTGTCCCATTCTGAAGGCTGTCTTTGCACCTAGCTTGTAGTTTCCTTCATTGTGCAAAAGCTTTTAAGTTTAATTAGGTCTCATTTGTTGATTTTTGCTTTTATTTCCATTACTCTGAGAGGTGGGTCATAGAGGATCCTACTGTGATTTATGTCAGAGAGGGTTTTGCCTGTGTTTTCCTCTAGGAGTTTTATAGTTTCTGGTTTTATGTTTAGAGCTGTAATCCATTTTGAGTTTATTTTTGTATATGGTGTTAGAAAGTGTTCTAGTTTCATTCTTTTACAAGTGGTTGACCAGTTTTCCCAGCACCACTTGTTAAAGAGATTGTCTTTTCTCCATTGTACATTTTGGTCTCTTTTGTCACAGATAAGGTGTCCATAGGTGTTGAGGTCCTTTAATGGAGAACTTGGTTGTCTGGAGTCGATGATAAAGTAAAAGAGAGAGATAAAGAGGCTGATATTCCTTGGCTTACACATTAAACCAATAAAGCCCTTGACATGGGGCTTGCACTGCTTCACGTAGGCACAGGGCACCGTCTGAAGAGGGTCTTGCAAGTCCGGGCCAGAAAGTGAGCTCAGCAGGCTTCTGCTCTCCAAAGAATTAGCCTGAGAGAGAGTGAAAGAAAGAAAGAGAAAAAGAAAGACAAGCTGAGCCAAGCTCTGATGGGAAAAGGGTGTTTTATCCAATATAGTGTGGATATATATACTGTCTTACAAGATAGCTTTGTTCAGCAACGATAAAGATCAAAAGTCCAGACTTACAAATTATCAAGGAAACATAAGGCAATTCATATCAAAGAGAGAAGGTTGTAAATAACCACTTTTACCTTATGGTTAATAAAAAAGAAGAGGGTCGTAAATAGTTACTTATCACCATATGGAAAAACTAACGAAGGACATGCACACATTCCTCAGCCCCGTGAGTGGTTTGCCACTCCTCTTAATTCCTGAATATTCAATAATTAATAAGGAATAGAGGATTCATGACAGATCCCAAAACAGAACACAGGAAGCCTCCTGTTAATGTTTCCTGACACATAGGCTGTGGATTTATCTATTTTTTATCTGTTTTGATAAATAGAAAATTTATCTATTTTCTGTTTTGTTCCATTGACCTATATTTCTGTCTCTGTGCCAGTGCCATACTGTCTTGATGACTGTAGGTTTGTAGTATAGTCTGAAGTCTGGAAGGTTGATCCCTCCAGTTCCATTCTTCTTTCTCAAGATTGCTTTGATCGTCAATGTTTTTTTGTATTTCTTTACAAGCTGTGAAAATATATGTTCTAGTTATGTGAAAAATACTGTTGGTAGCTTGAAAGGAGTAGCATTGAATCTATAATTTGTTTTGGGTGGTATACTCATTTTCATTGTATTGATTCTTTTAATTCATGAACATTGTATATTTCCATCTATTTGTGTCATTTTTTATTTCTTTCATCAGTGTTTTATTGTTTTCTATATAAAAGTCCTTTGTTTCTTTAGGTAGATTTGTTCCTCTTTATTTTTTTCATCACAATGGTGAATGGGATTTTCCTTAATTTCTTTTTTTGTTTTCTCATTGTTAGTATATAAGAATGCAAGGGATTTCTGTATATTAATTTTATGTCATGCAACTTTACTATGTTCATTGATTAGCTCTAGCAACTTTCTGGTGGAGTCTTTAGGGTTTTCTATGTAGAGGATCATGTCATCTGCAGTGAGTTTTACTTCTTCTTTTCCAATCTGGATTCCTTTTATTTCTTTTTCTTCTCTGATTGCTGTGGCTAAAACTTCCAAAGCTATATTGAATAGTAGTGGTGAGAGTGGGCACCCTTGTCTAGTTCCTGACTTTAGGGGAAATGCTTTCAATTTTTCATCATTGAGGATAATGTTTGCTGTGGGCTTATCATATGTGGCTTTTATTATGTTGAGGTATGTTCCTTCTATGCCTGCTTTCTGCAGGGTTTTTATCATATATGGATGTTGAATTTTGTCAAAGGCTTTCTCTGCACTATTGAGATAATCATATGGTTTTTATCTTTCTATTCGTGAATGTAGTATATCACATTAATTAATTTGCAAATATTGAAGAATCTTTGCATCCCTGGGTTGAAGCCCACTTGGTCATGATATATGATCTTTTTAATATGTTGTTGGATTCTGATTGCTAGAATTTTGTTAAGGATTTTTGCATCTCTCTTCATCAGTGATATTGGCCTGTAGTTTTATTTATTTATTTATTTATTTTTGGTGGCATCTTTGTCTGGTTTTGGTATTACAGTAATGATGGCCTCATAGAATGGGATTGGTAGTTTACCTCCCTCTGCAATTTTCTGGAAGAGTTTGAGTATGATAAGTGTTAATTCTTCTCTAAATTTCTGGTAGAATTCACCTGTGAAGCCATCTGGTCCTGGGCTTTTGTTTGTTGGAAGACTTTTTATTACAGCTTTGATTTCTGTGCTTGTGATGAGTCTGTTAAGATTTTCTGTTTCTTTCTGGTTCAGTTTTGGCAGTTTATACTTTTCAAGGAATCCATCCATCTCTTCCAATTTGTCCACTTTTATGGCATATAGTTGCTAATAGTAGTCTTATGATCCTTTGTATTTTTGTGTTGTCTGCTGTGATTTCTTCATTTTCATTTCTAATTTTTTATTTGATTCTTCTCCCTTTTTTTCTTGATGAGTCTGGCTAATGGTTTGTCTAATTTATTTATCTTATCAAAGACCCAGCTTTTAGTTTTATTGATTTTTGCTATAGTGTCCTTTGTTCTTTTTCACTTATTTCTGCTCTAATTTTTATGATTTCTTTCCTTCTACTAACCCAAGGGTTCTTCATTTCTTCTTTTTCTAGTTGTTTTAGGAGTAAAGTTACATTGTTTGTTTGATTTTTTTCTCTTCTCTCTTGAAGTTAAACTTCTATTGGTATGAACCTTTCACTTAGTACTGCTTTTACTGAATCCCATATATTTTGGGTTGTCCTGTTTTCATCTTCATTTGTTTCTATGAATATTTTTATTTCCTTTTTGATTTCTTCCATGGTTTCTTGGTTATTCAGAAATTTGTTGTTTAGTCTCCATATGTTTGTATTTTAATAGTTTGTTTCCTGTAGTTGTCATCTAATCTTACCACATTGTGATCAGAAAAGATGCTTGAAATGATTTCATTTTTTTGAATTTACCAAGGCTAGATTTATGACCCAGGATGTGATCTATCCTGGAGAATGTTCTGTGTGCACTTGAGAAATAGGTGAAATTCATTGTTTGGGGGTGAAATGTCCTACAGATATCAATTAGGTCTAACTGATCCATTGTATCATTTAAAGTCTGTGTTTCCTTGCTAAGTTTTTGTTTGGTTGATCTATCCCTAGGTGTGAATGGAGTATTAAAGTCCCCACTGTTATTGTGTTACTGTTAATTTCCCCTTTCATAATTGTTAGCATTTGCCTTATGTATTGAGGTGCTTCTATGTTGGATGCATATATATTTACAATTGTTACATCTTCTTGGATTGATCCTTTCACCATTAAGTAGTGTCTTTCTTTGTCTCTTTTCATAGCCTTTATTTCAGTCTATTTTATCTGATATGAGTATTGCTACTTCTGTTTTCTTTGGGTCTCCATTTGCATGAAATATCTTTTTTCCAGCCCTTCACTTTCAGTCTGTATGTGTCCCTTGGTTTGAGGTGGGTCTCTTGTAGAGAGCATATATAGCGGTCTTATTTTTTGTATCCATTCAGCCCGTCTTTGTCTTTTGGTTAGGGAATTCGACCCATTTACATTTAAGGTAATTATTGATAATTATGATCCCATTTCCATTTACTTTGTTGTTTTGGGTTTGAAACAAACTTCTGTGTTTCCTGTCTAGAGAAGGTCCTTTAACATTTGTTAGAGAGCTGGTTTGGTGGTGCTAAATTCAGCTTTTGCTTGTCTGTAAAGCTTTTGAATTCTTCATATTTGAATGGATCCTTGATGGATATAGTAATCTGGGTTGTAGGTTTTTCTCTTTCATCACTTTAAGTATGTCCTGCCATTCCCTCTGGCCTGAAGAATTTCTATTGAAAGATCAGCTATTATCCTTATGGGTATCCCCTCGTGTGTTATTTGTTGCTTTTCCCTTGCTGCTCTTTGAGTTTGATCTTCATTAGTTTGATTAATATGTGTCTTGGGGTGTTTTGCCTTGGGTTCATCCTGTTTGGGCCTCTCTGGGTTTCTTGACTTGGGTGGCTATTTCCTTCCACATTTTAGGGAAGTTTTCAACTATTATCTCATCAAATATTTTCTCATGCCTCCCCCCTTTTTTTGTCTTCTTCTGGTACTTGTATGATTCAAATGTTGGGGCATTTGACATTGTCCCAGAGGTCTCTGAGGTTGTCCTCATTTCTTTTAATTTTTTTTTCTTTTTTCCATTCTGCTTCATTTATTTCCACCATTCTATCTTCCACCTCACTTATCCTATCTTCTGCTTCAGTATTTTACTATTGGCTCCCTCGAGAGTGCTTTTGATCTCAGTTATTGCATTTATTGATTGACTCTTTATTTCTTCTGGGTCCGTGTTAAACATTTCTTTCATCTTCTTAATACTTATCTCTAGTTTATTTATCTGTAAGTCCATTTTATTTTCAAGATTTGGGATCATCTTTATTATCATTATTCTGAATTCTCTTTCAGGTAGACTCTCTATCTCCTCCTCTTTTGTTTAGTTTGGTGGGCATTTATCATGTTCCTTTACCTTCTGAATATTTCTCTGCCTGTTCATTTTGTTTAGATTGCTGTGTTGGGATGCCCTTTCTGTAGGCTGGAAGTTTGTGGTTCCTCTTTATTGTGGAGCCTGCTCCCTGTGTGTGGGGTAGGACGAGTGGCTTGTCAAGATTTCCTGATTAGGGGAGTTTGTGTCTGTGTTCTGGTGGGTGGAGCTGGATCTCTTCTCTCTGAAGTGCAGTAAAGTGTCCAGTAGTGAGTTTTGGGGTGTCTATGGGTTTGGCTGGCTTTGGGCAGCCTGTCTTTTAATGCTCAGGGCTGTGTTCCTGCTTTGAAGAGAATTAGCATAGTATCTCTTGCTCTAGAATTTGTTGGCTCTTGGGTGGAGCTTGGTTTCAGTGTAGGTATGGAGGCTTTTGGGTGAGCACTTGTCTATTAATGTTCCCTACAATCAAGAGTTCTCTAATGTTCTCAAGTTCTGGAGTTACGCCTCCTGCCTCTGGCTTTCAGTCTCATTCTTATAGTAGCCTCAAGACTTTTCCATCCATATACCAGAGATAACAAAACATCTAGGTTAATGGTAAAACAGTTCTTTTCAGCAAGGGACACCCAGAGAGGTTCACAGAGTTACATGGAGAAGAGAAGAGGGAGGAGGGAGATAGAGGTGACCAGGAGGAGAAGAGGGGGAATCAAAAGGGGAGAGACCAATCTAGCCAGTAATCAGTCCCTAAGTGTTCTCCATAGTCTGCAACACCCAGAGAGATTCACAGAGTTAAGTAGAGAAGAGAAGGGGGAGGGAGGAGATTGAGGTGACCTGGTGGAGAAAAGGTAGAGTCAAAGGGGGAGACAGCAATCAAGCCAGTAATCACGCCCTCCTTTTGAAGAAAATGGGCTGCCTTTCTGGGTACCTGGTGTCCTCCACCAGCATTCAAAAGTTGTCTTGTGGAAATTATCCGTATTTCAAATGAGCTCTTGATGAATTTGTGCAGGAGGAAGTGGTCTTCCCATCCTATCCCTCTGCCATCTTGGGACCACCCCCAACTGGCCAATTTATTTCATGGAGGTACTTATCATCTAACTTTTCCTTTGAATTTTTTCAAGAATTATGTTAAAAATTAAAGTCTGAATCCTGAGAATGTTATATCTAGAATGCATCCGATCTAGAATAACTACTTGAACGATTATGATGTCTTACCTTCTCCAGTGGAATTAATTTTTCCTGATTCTTTCTATATTTACTTTTGGTTTTTAAATTCTTGACTTCAAAAATTGGCA
Organism: Neotragus moschatus; assembly: GCA_006410615.1. Taxonomy (NCBI): domain Eukaryota; kingdom Metazoa; phylum Chordata; class Mammalia; order Artiodactyla; family Bovidae; genus Neotragus; species Neotragus moschatus. The sequence continues at coordinate 4,639,994 of SJYA01001316.1, read as the reverse complement.
TTTTGAAATATCACTTCTGAACTCTTTTTTTCTATATATGTCTTTATGTTTATTTATAATTTATATTTGTTCTCATTTCAAATATGTTTTGAAGTAAGAGTATATGCATGCACACAGTAGTTAAAATGAAGCTAAAACAGATCATAAACCATGTAGTAGAAATTAGAAAATTTTCAGCTAGAAACCAGAATGAGATAGTTTCTGAAATGCGTTATTTTATTTGACTGACTTTTCTGTAAACAAGGGAAAAAATAAAAACATTTTCATTTCTCAAGTTTAATATGAAAGCCCAGTGTCATCAAAGTTTTAGGTATCAGAATGACTCTCTTCTCTGTGGCCAGAAGTACCTTCCTCAAACTCTTCATCTCCCCCTTCATTTATTTGCCAGTTTGCATATTACCTCCTTTTATAAAACCTTGTATTACATATTCAATAAAGAATTACCTTTACTTTGAATTATACTTTGATAATTATATACTGTCACTTGGAGAAGCAAATGGCAAACCACTCCAGTATTCTTGCCGGGAAAATCCCATGGAGAGAGGAGCCTGGAGGGCTACAGCCCATAGGATTGCAAGAGTTGGACATGACTTAATGACCAAACCACATAGCTGTCACTAATTGGATGCCTATCACATGAGAGGCAAATATCAGACACTGAATTATCTCTGAATAATTATCTCACAATAATCCTGAAGGATTCCTGCCAAATATCTTCTTTATAGATGATTAAACTGAAACTAAGAATGGCTAAGAATTTGCGTGAAGTCAGAAAGCTGTTAATAATTAAGATAGAATTATTAATCTGAATCCCAATAGCAGTTTGTAATTGAAAGATATCCACATGTAGAATGTTCTTTAAAATATATATATATTTCCATAGTTGTATAATAACTGTGTAACCTTTATTTACTGTTCTTTGTAAAAGAGAAAGCATATGAAACCTATATTGACATTTGAATATTACTGTACTTTCTTACAGCCTGTGAACTTATGAATCAAGGCATCTTGGCCCTGGTCAGCTCCATTGGCTGCACATCAGCAGGATCCCTCCAGTCTTTGGCAGATGCCATGCATATCCCCCACCTCTTCATTCAGCGCTCCACAGCTGGGACCCCAAGGAGTGGCTGTGGACTCACCCGGAGTAACAGGAATGATGACTACACTCTCTCTGTTCGGCCACCTGTCTACTTAAATGACGTTATCCTGAGAGTGGTCACAGAATATGCCTGGCAGAAGTTCATTATATTCTATGATAGCGAGTATGGTAAGTGTTTGTTACTTGAATGAGTTTTGTAAGCTGGTATTTATATGGCAGTTAATTTTGTTGAATTTTAAAAAACTAGAAGAAGTTATTGTTTTTGTGGTTTTCATGTCCTGTCATGTTCTTACAAATCAGGCAACAATGACAAAGAAAGTTTGTTAAGACTTCAGGTTCAATCTTTCGCATGTATTTTGATTTTTTAAATAATAGGAAGTTATTGAAAACAATGCTGTATTTTTTTCCCCTTTCAAAAGCATTTGTACCTAAATATAACAATAAAAGAATGGTTTTTGACAGATCCTAGAACACTTAAAAATATTACATATTTCTACTGTTCATTTAAAAAAAAATCTAAAATATTTTTTTTATGCTCTTGTATAGACTTTAGAATCTACTTAGTACTTAACACTTTGAGGGTCATTGAAATTATGCCTTATATTTATCCTAGCATATTGTCTTCAATGTGAACTCTCACAGAAATACTGATTAGTATAAAGATACTTAATTTATTTAACTTTCCGAGGTAAAACACAAGTCATTTTACTTACATTATTTTACTATACCTTAAGAAGATACTTTGTCTCAATATTTTTACTTATGCTACATTAACAAAAGTAAGCAAAAATAGGGCTTCCAAAGTGTAAAGAACTTTCCTGTCAATGCAAAAGACATAAGAGACTGAGGTTTGATCCCTGAGTCAGGAAGAACCCCTGGAGGAGGGCATGGCAAGCCACTCCAGTGTTCTTGCCTAGAGAATCCCAGAGGAGCCTGGCAGGCTACCATCCATAGCATCAAAAAGAGTCAGACATGACTGAAGTAGCTTCAGTTCAGTTCAGTTCAGGCGCTCAGTCGTGTCCAACTCTTTGCGACCCCATGAATCGCAGCAAACCAGGCCTCCCTGTCCATCACCAACTCCTGGAGTTCACTCAGACTCACATCCATCGAGTCAGTGATGCCATCCAGCCATCTCATCGTCTATTGTCCCCTTCTCCTCCTGCCCCCAATCCCTCCCAGCATCACAGTCTTTTCCAATGAGTCAACTCTTCACATGAGGTGGCCAAAGTACTAGAGTTTCAGCTTCAGCATCATTCCTTCCAAAGAAATCCCAGGGCC
>SJYA01001316.1:4464243-4636401 GCA_006410615.1 Neotragus moschatus | reverse complement strand
AATTTAATAAGAAATAATGAATTTAATTTAATAAGAAAGAATGAATTTAATATTAATAAAGAAATAGTGTTATTTTTGTTTAAACACTTTTTTTCCCAAATTAAAATCTACCTGTTTTCTATCTGACTAATCCCAGAGATTTTCAAATATAGTTTCTCTCTTATTTTTGTCATTAGGAAGAGAGGAAAGAGAGTAGAGATTGATAGTTTCAAATGAGAGGAAATAAACAGATTTTGATAAGGGATATATATTGTGAAACATGTGCTTCCTTAGAAATTTGCCTTAAGAAGGAGACAGAAAAAAAAATTCCTTTCAGTGTGGATGAGCCTGGCTTTTACATTTTTATTTTAAAACATATTTATTTTAAAATGTTAAGATTTATGATCTAAAGTGCAACTTATTTTTATTGCAAATAAAAACCTATTTCAAAATGAGAGTTTTCTTACCCTAATCTGCTCAGCATTTTGAACACAGAGAACAGTTACACAAGAGTGGCCAGAAAGTGACATCAATAGAACCAAGCACAAACAGGTTGGCAGAAAGCTGGAAAGCAGCAAATAAGAGCTCCTGTGGACTCCTAGGGAGGGAAAGCAAGTGGCAGCTACATTAGCCCTAAATATTTAAAAATCACATGGGGTTTGGGCAGCTGAGTTCCATTAAACTTGATGGGTAGACTTCAGCCAAAAGTCTGTGACACTCTCTAAAAGCACATTCCTTTGTCCCCAGGACGGAAATCCTTATTTTGTTGCTTAATTCATATTACTTAGGGGTCACAGAACGAAGACCAAGAGACTAAAATGAATAAAGTAAACAAAAAGGAAATAAAAATAATTGGCTCATCAGTAAAAGTAAGGATGGAACACAAATCTGATAGTCACTAGTAGAATTATTTAGTGAACATAGTAAACTCTAGCTCTACTCTCAACATACTGAGTATCCCTTTGTCAATTTTTTCTAGTCAGATTATGTATGGATATATAACCACAAATGGTATTCTCATGACCTCTACTCAAACATAATTTGAAATAATGAATTTTTAAATTGTAAATCTTTAAGAGGAGAAAACACTGCTTAATTAGTCCTATCAAAGTAGTCTGTAAAATAAAGAACAGGAAAATAACTTTTGATGATGTTTCTACAAATTAAAATGAGAATTTTACTGTATGATTACAAATATCTATGAGAAAAGAAAATTCCTGTTATCTTATTCTCAAGTCTTACATGGATTACACTTAGGGAATTCTTATAAAAGCAGACATTTTGATTACTGATAAGTAATTTTTTAACTGTACCATAAATTCATGGTCACACACTCCTTTCCATACATTTTAATTTCCCCATTCTCTTTTCTTTTGCTTTCCTTTGAATAAATAAGATGCTTATAATCATAGTATTTGTATTCTCTGTTAGAAGCAGTGTTTGTTTTAGGAATAATGAAAACATTTTCTTTTACTCTGATGATAAACTTTATTTTAACTTATTTAATTTAATAATTCATGAAAAAATATCCTGTGCTTTAAAAATCATTTCCAGTAATACTTTTCCTCAATGAAAGAAAATTTTCCTTTGATGATTACAATAAATCTTGCTAGTAAAGAACTGGGCTAGAATCCAAAATAAACATCAAGCTATCCAAATATCTTGTATCTTGAAGAGGGCTAATGTATTTATATATACATTCATCATAGTCCTCATTTTAAGTTCAAACATTAGAATTATACTTGACTTTTATCTTGGTTATCAGGAGTTACTTTCATTAAGGAATGGATTAAGCATCATCCATGGATGGACTCAGGCAACCTGCTGAAGCCAAATGTTATTGAAGATGTATTTTGCTTAGAAAAATATACTTAAAGAAAAACATTAGGCTTCTTATCCAGTTTATTAGAGGAACATGTTTTTTTCAAAAGCAGTTAATTATGATTATGAGCTTAAATTATGATTTAAGTTGACTTAAAGCTCAACATTCAGAAAACTAAGATCATGGCATCTGGTCCCATCACTTCATAGCAAATAGATGGGCAAACACGGGAAACAGTGACAGACTTTATTTTGGGGGGCTTCAAAATCACTGCAGATGGTGACTGTAGCCATGAAATTAAAAGACGCTTACTCCTTGGAAGAAAAGTTATGGCCAACCTAGACAGCATATTAAAAAGCAGAGACATTACTTTGCCAACACAGGTCCATCTAGTCAAGGCTATTGTTTTTCTAGTAGTCATGTATGGATGTGAGAGTTTGTCTATAAAGAAAGCTAAGTGCCAAAGAATTGATACTTTTGCACTGTGGTGTTGGAGAAGACTCTTGAGAGTCCCTTGAACTGCAAGGAGATCCAACCAGTCAATCCTAAAGGAAATCAGTCCTGAATATTCATTGGAAAGACTGATGCTGAAGCTGAAACTCCAATACTTTGGCCACCTGATGCAAAGAACTGACTCATTGGAAAAGACCCTGATGCTGGGAAAGATTGCAGGAGGGAGGAGAAGGGGACGACAGAGGATGAGATGGTTGTATGGTATCACTGACCCAATGGACATGAGTTTGAGTAAACTCAGGATTGGTGATGGACAGGGAGGCCTGGCGTGCTGCATTCCATGGGGTTGCAAAGAGTCAGACGTGACTGAGTGAATGAACTGCACTGAACTTATGAGTATGAGCCCAGTGTAAAAGTACACTATAAATACCTTATGAGAGAAAATTCAAATCTTTGACTAAGTAAATGGATGATGACCCTGGTTTGATTCCTGGGTTGGGAAGATCCCCTGTAGAAGGGATAGGCTACCACTCCAGTATTCTTGGGCTTCCCTTGTGTCTCAGCTGGTAAAGAATCTGCTTGCAATGCAGGAGTCCTGGGTTTGATACCCGAGTTGGGAAGATCCCCTGGAGAAGAAAAAGGCTACCCACTCCAGTATTCTGGCCTGGAGAATTCCATGGACTGTATAGTTGATGGGGTCACAAAGAGTTGGACATGACTGACCAACTTAAAAAGAAAAAAAGAAAGAAAGAAAATGGATGGAAAGAGAAAAAAAAATGTGAAACTTTATTTGAATGAATTGACTCAAGACATTTTTTAAAGACTTGAAAAGAAGTGTTGAACTTTTAAAAATGTGTCATTTAAGAAATATTTATTCTCCCCTTGTTTAGTGAAAATGCAAAACATGACATTAAAAATTTTACAGAATGTAGTCTGTACCTTTAAGAAACTTACAATTAAAAGATAAAATATTTATAATAATCTCTTAATAGAGAAAATAGTATGTTGTGTCATGAATGATATAAACTGAGTGCTAGTGGTCTGCAGTGGAGAAAGTGTTTAATTTAGGCAGCAGTGATCAAAGAAGGCTTCATGGGTAAACTTTGATCTCGATTATTGCCTTTCAGAATCCTACCTACCTTTCACAGTGTTTGAGAGACAGCAACTTTAGTCAACAGTGTGAACAAATCTTATAGAAATAAAAATATTAAAAATAGTATATCTGAGCATTTTTATTGGCCAGGCACTAGAATAAATATTTTACATTATATCACTGAATTTTCTCAATAGCTCTATGAAATAGATTATAGTATTATCACAGTTTTACAAATTGGAAAACAGAAACCACTGATGGGTAACTTGTTTATGAAATATACCTAAGAAGCATCAATAGTGAGTTTAAAGTCTGACCAGAGCATGTACTCCTCACCATGTATAATGAGTATGAAGAGATTGCAGTGAGCTATCACACCAGAAAGGGGATAATCTTATAGAGAACATTTATTGATATCCAGGCTCTGTTCTAAATGCTCACAGCAGCTCTATGAGGTAGATGATGCCGATGATGATGGTAACGATATTACAGATGAGAAAAGCTGAGGAAGTAAGAAGTCAGGTGACTTGAAACCAAGTCCCAAAAGCCTGAATTCAAGCACTCATAGTGTCTCTTCCTGCTTTCAACTACTGGACTATTTTTATGCTATAGAAGTAATATTAATTTCTGACACAAATTTCTTAAGCATTTACACATGAAAATGTGTAGAATCATTTTTATTAAAGAGATACAGTAACTGACTTTAAGCCTGCTGACCTTCAGCATATTAATATCATTCAAGAAAAAATACTGTATATCAATTCAGGAGGTTTGTTTATCATTGTAAATTTGGAAACAGGACAGTCATTGAGTTAAAGTAGGCTGACTTCTCAACAGAAATAGCTGCTTGCCTATATAATAACTGTTCTCCTCCTTAGCCCAAATTTGCTTGAGAGCATAATACTTCCAATTGAAAAACTGTAGTCCCCAGATTGCTTACAGGTGGGGCTGTAATGTGATACAGTCAAGAACTGTAAAGGGTCTGAGATTTTCGCCCTGCGTGCATGTGTGCATGCTCAGTTGCTTCTGTCCTGTCTGACTCTTTGTGACCCTACGGAGTCCACAAGACTCCTCAGTTCATGGGATTCTCCAGGCAAGAAAACTGAGATGGGATGCCGTTCCCTTCTGCAGAGGATCCTCCCAACACAGGCATTGGACCCCTCATCTCCTACATTACAGGTGGATTCTTTACTACTGAGCCACTGGAGAAGCTCTGAGATTTTACTCTACTTGCAAGCTAAATAAGTTAGCCTGCCTCAATTATAGGTATGCTGGCAGAAAACACTAAGCTCCTGAATTAGAGGGAGAGGACTTTAATACTTGGGGCACAGCAAGCAACATGAGCTTTATCTTAATTAAAACTTTCTGTTCATATTAGACACCGTTAAGAAAATAAACGGGCAAACTGTAAACTGGGGAGTAAATTTCAATACATATACCTGAAAAACTTATGCAAATACATAGACTATATAAAGGGCTCAGAGAATTAAAAAACAAAACTACAAAGCAAAAATATGAGACCAACACAGATATAACAACCGAAAGTGTGCACGAAGTTTGTTCAAAGAATTCATATAAGAATCTATATAAACGGCCAATAAACACAAGAAGTACTGAACATTTTTAGTCCACAGGTAAATACCAATGAAAATAAGATACTAATCAGTACCGACTAGACTGACTGAAGGGCATTACTACACATGGGCAAGAATGTGGCAAACTGAAACCCTCCACAGAGAGTTAGATGTAAAAATGTACAGGCATTTATGGAGCCGTTTGGCATATTTACAAATTTAAATATTTGTTACAAATTTAAATATTCATCCACCACGTGACTTACCTGTGTCACTTCCAGGTATTTACCAAGATAAATGTGAATGTATATCTTTGCGGAATCCTATATGAAAATCCTTATATTAGCATTATTCATAAAGTCCAAAACTGGAAACAACTTAAATGTCCATAATTTTAAAAATGGTTCAAGGAATTGTGGAATGTTCCTACAATGGAATACTATTCAGCAATAAGAAGAAATGAACCACTGAAATATTCAACAATAAAAATTTGAGTGAAATAAACCTGAAAGAAAAGAAGTATATGCTATAGTATTCCATTTATATGAATTCTGGTAACATACAAAACTAATCTTGGTGATCCAGTCAGAAAGTGGTTGCATCTCTGGGCCAGGAGTGGACTGTCTGGAAAAGGACACATGATAACCTTCTGTGGTACCAGAGATATTCAAATTTTTGTTTTGAGTGCAACACAAATCTTTGAACTATACATGTAAGTTCTATTTATTTATTGTAAGTAAATTATATCTTATTTAAAATTAGAAGACAGAACAACCTATTAGATATCTGAAAACTAAAAAAAAGGGAAAAATTGATTTACTTATAATTTCAAATGACATATCAGAATTAAATTGTGATCACTTATTGATTATGGTGTCAGAGACAAAGGGTTAGAATTGAGTGTAGTGGACACCTGGAACCGAGATTTGATAATAGACCAGAATGACTGGAAGAACTTCTTAATCATCATAATACCTCAGGTCCATCATTAGACACCTGGAATCAGAATTTTTGCAAGGTAGGCACTAAATGTTAACAGCTCTCCTGATGTTTCTGATGCAGCCAGCTTTGTTCCTAGATAAGCATCTGGAAGCAGGAAACTTTAGCAGATATCTTCTTCAACATCTTTGATTGGTAGCATTGTTTCCCTGCCAGAATCCTCCAAGCAAGAGAGAACTCACTATATTGTCCAGGAGACTATCTTATAAATGGATACTGGACATTTCTAAATGGCCGAAACCTTTTCTTTTTATAATACTTAAAACATACTGGACAAAATGATTCATTTCTGGAATAATATAAAATAAGTAATCCTTTTGCTTGTAATCATTTATCAATAAGTAAAGAATTGATTACATCCCATGAACCCACTAAGCCTTCTTCTGCCTAAATACCAAGAACAGTTTACTATTTTTGACCTGATATGTATGCTTCTTAGATAGTCCACCTTTCTAATAAATGCCTTTATCCTTATCTATTTTATTTTTTCAATATTTCTGTATATGGCTGAGATATATATATCTATATATACACTGATTACACAATATGCCACATGCTATATTATTGCCTGAGGAAGGTGAGACCTTTACTGCTTTTTAGCAAAACAAAAAACTCTTGTGTTTTCACATAACTTCTACCTTTTAATTTTTTTATATTAAATCTTTATCGTAAGTACTCGTTATATTGCCCTCCCCTTCCAATCTTGCATCATTTTCAATTTGCATATCATGCTATTTATGCTTTCAGCCAAATCTCTGAGAGAGTGTTTGGTCAAGAAGATGTAATATAATACCTAGGAGGACTCATTAGAAGCAATGGTAGTAGTCCAGACAGGCTCACTATCAGAGAGGTCTAAGCAAGAAATTAGTTGAATGTACCAGAGCCAACAGCTAGATTCCAGAATCCAGGAGTCTTGGAACTGACAGTATACAGAAGTAAGTGATCTTTAAAATAGAATAAAAGCATATAGATTGCTTTAATGAGAGGTTTCTGTTTTAAAGATATTGAAATAAAAGTTGAATTTTGGGGATGGATAGGCTGAATAGAACTGATTTACAAGAGCAGCAAAGTTGATGTGCATTTCATCTAAAGAACTATTTGGGTTATTTAATTTCCTTTGCCTGAAAAATATTGGTCCCACACTTAATATTAGAATGAACCTATTTGTAGATTTATTATCTGGGTCTAGTTATGGAGCTTGGAGGGGTAATGTGATGATAGGGATATAAGCGGCTTGTAAATGTAATGACACATAGACATGAACTAACTGAAGGTGGTTATATTTGCACTCTTCCTATAGCCTCAACTTATTTCGATTCATGCACTTGTTTTATTCTCAAGCCAGATAGTTGGCATTGGTAACTCCAACTATATTCTTAGAGATTATTACATTAAAAAAAGGCCTCTTCCCTTCTTTGTCCATATATTAATATCATGCATAGGGCTATTTATCCTCCTATAAAGTCTCAAGCTGTGTTTGGGTCCTATGCTTATTCTTGAACCAAATAATTTGTTCTGGGGTATGCGGGCTCTCAGTCAGCAATCTGAGTTACGTGATGACCCTCTAGGTGAAGTGTAGGCATATGTGGACACATGTGCTTCCTTTGTCAGCTTGAAAAAAATTAATAAATATGAAGTAGATTATTTCAGTTTGAGTAATTAAATGTTTAAATCTAATATTATCAAATTATAATTTAGATGTTTACAATTAATAAATATCTGTCTTTATAATTCACCACTTAAAATTGCTTTTAAAGTACACTCTTCTTTGGTTCAGTTTGCTTGTTTTTGTTGGTTTTGATCAACTTAGATTTATTTTATGTTTTTAGCTTTTCTGATATTTTCCTTATTGTTTCAGGAGAGTCTTTTTCATTTTACAATAAGACTTTTGTCTGTATGTAAATGTATACTATAATTTGTTAAGCTAAGTATTTCTGAAAATCAGAGACCAAAATGTATATAACAGGTTTTGATAAAAAAAATATTTTACCCTCAAAATTAGTAAGTGAAAACATATTTCTCTTTATATGCAGAAATACTTACTTTTTGACACTCATATGCATAAAAACAAGAAATAAATTCAGCTTTAAGGATGAATGAATATATTATTTATGGACTTTTGCCTTCTGCAAATACTGTTTAATGATCCCAGATTAAGGGTCAGTATGTAATTGAATGACCTGAGGTACTTAAGTACTACCCTCCAGTATATCATCCTTGCCTTAAAAGGTAAATTGTCATATGGTAGAACTCTTTGGAATGAACTTAGGGGTGCCATCAGCATGATTGCATTCCTAGGAATCACGTATTTATTCCATGCAGTCTTGATGTAGGTTTAATCAAGGCCCATAAAATGGACACATTCCTCTTAATTTATTGCAAATGTTTATAATTAAACACCTGAGGGTGTTTTCAAATGTCTGATGACTATAATATTATTAACTCTCTCTCTAGACAGTCTTAAAGTAGTTTATTACTCATTTGGCTACTTTCCAGCTTTCAATTCTCTCATTTACTTCAATGTACATCAGTAAGCATATAATTAATTCAAGCATCTTAATGAACTATTTTGTTTGCATTTGTATATATTATGTCAGGTAGGTAAAAATAACATATTCTACTGTTTTGCATTTGTACATCAGTAAAATGTCCTAAAAATATTGATTCAGCATAAAATGACATTTAAGCTGAAACATTATGATCTAATGTTAAAATCTTATCAAACAGTTCTTATCAAACTGACAAGTTCTTATCAAATTGATAAGTTCTTATCAAACTGAAAATCTCAGTGGGTCTCTATTGCCTAACTATGTCACCTTATAATCTCATAAAGCACACTATTATTATCTTTATTTTCTAAATACAATACAAGTGATAGGAAATAATTAATGACTCAAATTATTTTGAAGTAAGGGTTGATAAAAAGCCTTCTTCCCCCCCTGAGGAAACAAGCAGTTACAGATTATGCTGTGCTATTTATTCTTTGGGAAATTCCATTCAGTTTAATGATGCATCTCACATGTCCAGTAGTATGATGTATTTCTTTTTATCTTTAAAAAAAAAACCTTATAAGAATCTAAATATTAATTTTAAAGCTTAGCATTCTGTCATAATTTCAGAAACACCAAGCTTGGTTGAATGAAGTCTGAAGTCTCCTGCCCAGTGAAGTCTTCAGTGCATTCAGTGATTAAAAATGATTAAATGCACCTAATCCTCTCAAATGAGGGAGAAAGATGAGTAGAGGAAAAGAAAAATCAGACCTACAAAGCCTCAGTGAAGAATCTTTTTTTCTACCAAATTCAGTATTTTAAAAGAATTATTTGAATACAATGATAAGGCTAAGAATTACTGTTTGATATGTTCCAGAGAATACCACTAAATTTAAGTTGCAAATACAGTTTGGAATATGAGTAGTGCTGTATGATTTTTCTATCTGTGTAAGGGTCTATGTTATCATCAGCTATGTAAAGAGCAAACCTATAGAGGGCAGGGATTGTCTTACTCATCATTCCCTCCTAGGTACCACTCACAGTGCTTGGCACATATTAAGCAGAGACTAGATTCCAAAAGAGATTTCTTTGGATGCTCACTACTGGTTTAGGATGAACAGTAAGATATATATCTGGTTTGTGAGTCAGTTTAGAAGTGTATTTATACATTAGATTCTGTTGTCCCCTGGGATTTTTCTACCTTAATCTACTTAATTATAAGCCATGTTTAGAGAGAAATTAAGTTTAATCTTATACTAATGATCATAATAAAGCTATCATTCTGCACAATTTAATAAAACAAATCAATGTGCTTCAATCAGTCACTATCTCCTAGAGAGTTATTGTGGGAAGTTGGTCTAACTAGGCAACAGTTATCACAGAAATTGCTAGACTATCAATTTCTAAAGGTATTACCTAAATCAACTTCTAGTCCTTGTTATTATTTTTTATTTATTTTCCATTTTTCTGTAGGAAAGGACAGCAGAAGAAAATCATGAACAAAGGGGATTTTTAACTGGATTTTTGATTTTTTATATTTTTAATATAATCTTGATAATGAAAATATATTTCATAGAAATTTGCAGTTTACAAATTGCTTTAATATTGCATATGTGCTAAGCGGCTTCAGTTGTATCTGACACTTTGTAACCCTATGGACTATAGCTCGCCAGGCTCCTCTGTCCAAGAGATTCTTCAAGCAAGAATACTGGAGCGTGTTGACATGCCCTTCTCCAGAGGACCTGCGTCTCTTATGTCTCTTGCATTGGCAGGCATGTTCTTCACCACTAGTGCCACTTGGGAATCCCTGCTTTAATATTTCACACACTTTATTTCTTTTTAGTAGAGTAACTCAATAATTGTTATAATTTTATTTTTTGTACCAATAAGGTCTGGTTAGCTGCTACTTTTCCTAAGCTTCCATTCCTTTGTTTTTCACATTTCTCTAATTGGCATTCATCACGTTAAAACAATTACTTGTCTAAATTGTTATTCTCTCCACTGAACTGGATATACCTCAAAAACAGGAACTATACCTTCACCTTCATTACCAAACTACCAGATATTTATCAGAAGACTGTGTATAGTCAGTACCCTTTTGCTGCTACTGAAATGACACAAAGACAAACAAAGACACAAAGACAGACAAAACATAACTCCGGCCAGAGGGACAAAGGAGTCCTTTATTTCCTGTTATAACCCTTCTCTTATAACTCTGTATACGGAAGTAGGCAAGCATCAAAGCCAATCAAAATAAAGATTAAGCAATCATGTGTTTCCAAAGTACAGGCGAGCAATGGAGATCACGCAGCATTCACAAGTACAGAAATTTTAAAAACCAATCACATTATTTCATAAACAATTGAGACCACGCTCCAGCACTCTGATTCAGGCGCCATCTTCTTGAGACTATCATGTCTCTATATCTTTTCTCTTTATTTCTCTACACCCTTTCTCTTGCAAGTGACTGAAGCTCATTTCAAACTATATAAGAAAAATGTGCAAAAAAGAATATTTTTTCAATTAACTTATGCAATTGGGAAGTCTAAGAAATAGCTGGCTTGCCTCTTTCACTTTCATTCATTAGCTACATTCTTCATTTCACACTAGACATGCTGGCTCTTGCAGTTCCAAAACTGCCTCATTATAGCTTGTGGTACAAAATAAGGACCATCTATTTTTCATTACTCATATCAAATTTCAATTCTTGTTTGAATCCTGTGACTATCTGTGAGCTAATTAATTAGGCCAAAGACCATGGAGCGCTCATATTGTTAAAATCAAGATGTAAGGAAGGCTATGTTTCTTTCTAAAGGTTCTTGGGGAGAACCCCTTTTTTTGCCTTTTTTAGGGACCATCCACATTTCTTCTTTCAAGATCCCCTTTCATCCTCAAAGCCAGCAACATTCATCTCTGAAGCTTTCCAGAAGTCTCAGCTCATTCTTCAGTAGTCAGATCTACGTCTGACTTTCCTTTTCTGCCTCCTTCCTTTAATTCTAAGTCCTTAGAATTATACTAGTCCCACTAAAGTAATAGGAGATGACTCCCTATCGTAAGGTCAGGTGATTGACAAACCTCAATGTCATCTAAAGCATTAATTACTCTGTTATATAACCTAGCCTATTCATAGATTCCAGGGATTAGGACTTGAGTATCTTTGGGAGGTCATATTCTACCTCCTTTATCTTCACTGTTTTTCAGTCACTCAGTGGTGACCAACTCTTTGCTACCCAGTGGATTGTAGCACACCAGGCCTCCCTGTCCCCCACTGTCTCCCAGAGTTTGCTCAAATTCATGTGCATTGAGTCAGTGATGTTATCTAAACATCTCATCCTCTGCTGCCCCCTTCTCCATTTGCATTCAATCCCCCAGCATCAGAGGTTTGCCAGTGAGTCAGTTCTTCGCATCAGGTGGCCAAAGTATTGATGCTTCAGCTTCAGCATCAGTCCTTCCAATGAATATTCAGCATTGATTTCCTTTAGGATTGACTTGTTTGATCTCTTTGCAGTCCAAGGGACTCTCAAGTCCTCTGGTCTACTGGGGAAGGATGACAACCCACTCCAGTATTCTTCCCAGGAGAATCCCATGAACAGTATGAAACTTTCCTTTATAGAGTCCAAGAAAAGTCTTTTATTTTTGCTAATCTTATGTTTAGTAACTTACTTCATGAGCCTCTATCACTTGCTGTTATATAATTATCTGATCAGTAGGATGAATAATCACAAGGAACGACTGAAACTACTATTTAAATTTTGTTATCAATGAATAATACCTAGTAACACCTACAGGCCTGAAAGCTTTATGGGATGAGATATCACCGTTTATCTTTTTAATTTCTGTAAACTGAAGCACTTTACTCATTTTTTGCCAACTAACAGTAATACAGATGGTGTAGTTGAATAATAACGATGGTTGATCGTATTCACAAATTGACAAAGCCAAAGGCACACTCTCTTTTTTAATGAGTTTTCCACACTGCATTTAATAGTGTGATTCAGATTCTTCTCATATCAAACTTACAATTGCTATATATCATGAGTGTTTGGTGTTACTTTCAATTAACCTAAACTATTATTATTTAACTTCTACATTTTAAGAGTCTAAAACATTACACTTGCCATTTTGGGTAGCTAGCCATCTAAATTTTAGGCAGTTCTATCCTATTGGTGGGTGATCCCTTAACAAGCAATTGGGAACTATTATTAACAATAATAGCATCTACCATGTTTTAGGCTCCCCTGATGGTTCAGTGGTAAAGAATCTGCCTGCGATGTGGAATACCTGGGTTTGATTCCTGGGTCAGGAAGATCCCCTGGAGAATGGGATGACTACCTATGCGGTATTTTTGTCTGGAGAATTCCATGAACAGAGGAGCTTTTGGGGGTTGCAAAGAGTTGAACAAGACTGAGTGACTAACACATGCACACCATATTTTAGACTTTACACTGGATTTCCCATGCAGACACACACATATCACCACCCTCACTGATTAATCTTTCAAGACATGTATAAGACAAATATTTATTCATTTATAAGTCAGAATTTTTTTTTTTTTTGAAAAGTTTATAATCCCTTATCTAGGGAGTGATTACAGACTAAGAACACAGAAAAATAATAGAAATATTTTATCACATCACTTTTCTGGCCAAATAACAATACACATATCACATATTACTTAATTTCTGGTCAAACATAAAAGATTAAAAAGTCATACTGTTTTAAATGAAGGAAAAGTCATTTACAAGCTGAACTGGAATCATGCTAAGTCACTCTCAGACTACTTTTCATTCTACACACATAGCCCATCATCTACTTAGATCCTCTACTTAAAACTTTTCAAGAGATTAAAGCTGCATTTAAGATAAAGTCAAAACCTCTTTCTGGGTCTCACCAGGATCCACCTCATGTGACCTTCTTTCTCCACACAGCTTCACCTAACTCTCCCCTCCTCCTTGCTCACTGGGCTGCAGCTATGCAAGAATCCTTTAGACACAAGCTCTTCATTGCCTCGGGGCATCTTCCCAGGCTGTTGTCCTCTCATCTTGTCTGCTTGCTTGAGCAGTGTCTTCTCATCCTTTAGATCACACTTTAAACACCACTTTTGCAAAGGAAACTTCCTTGAGTATTCTAACTAAAATACAGCCTCCTTCCCACCCTGTCAGTCTCTACCAGCACTTGTTTCCTTCACAGCACTTGGTGTGAGTTGTATGTGCTAGTTTGTTTACTTGTCTGTTGCCTATCTCAGTGTAGGGAAGGGTATTCACTGTTGAATTCTGAACACACAGGTCTGGTGACTATATTCAATAATTTTTTTTGAAACAATCTTCTTTTTCTCAAAACTAAGAGTATAAGTGATCTGAAGCTTTACTCTCTGGTGTTTCCTGGACATCTCTATTCCAATGCATTTTTGGTTTTGTCTGTCATATTTATATGCATAGTTAAGTGATCCAAACTGAAGAAATAATAAATTACAATTCAAAATCAAGGATCTGCTCTGACACATATTTTAAAGGCCTATTGGTTCTGAGTTGGGGCCCAGGCTTTCTGCATTTTTAATAAAATTTTCAAGTGATTCTGATTCACAGCAGAGTTTGAGGAGGCCTGCTTGAGTGTGAACATGTCCTGTTATGTGTCTCCCTGTATCTGCTAAATTTCATCAGATCTAACCCTTTGTTTAATCCATGCTTGAAATCCTTACATCCTTAGGAACTTTCTGACCTGGATATTTAATGAATACATAATACCGTTATTATTCAAACTCTTTTATCTCTTGTTCTGCTCTAGAAGAGGCTTTATTCTTTTAAGCTACTGCAATGCTGACATCCTGGGTTTATAATTTAATTAGGAATAAGGACTCTAAGGTAGAATTTACACAGTTATCTATTCTGAAAAGTTTGAGAGTCATCAGATAACTGGACATATAAGGTTCATAATAATTGTTTTAAAATAAAGCTAATCATAAAAAGAAAGCAAATTTTAAAATTATTATTAGTTTTTAACCTGCAAATATACTTTGGTTACGAACAAATGTTAGTTTCCAAAGCTGTGACTTTGTTTTCTTATTCTGTTGGCTTACTGCTTTCAATTGCTAATGTATTGAAAAACATATGACCTTCAGTTCAGTTCAGTTTGGTCGCTCAGTCGTGTCTGACTCTTTGCGACCCCATGAATCGCAGCATGCTAGGCCTCCCTGTCCATCACCAACTTCCAGAGTTCACTCAGACTCACGTCCATTGAGTCAGTGATGCCATCCAGCCATCTCATCCTGTCATCCCCTTCTCCTCCTGCCTCCAATCCCTCCCAGCATCAGAGTTTTCCAGTGAGTCAACTCTTCACATGAGGTGGCCAAAGTACTGGAGGTTCAGCTTTAGCATCATTCCTTCCAAAGAAATCCCAGGGCCGATCCCCCTCAGAATGGACTGGTTGGATCTCCTTGCAGTCCAAGAGACTCTCAAGAATCTTCTCCAACACCACAGTTCAAAAGCATCAATTCTTCGGCGCTCAGCCTTCTTCGCAGTCCAACTCTCACATCCATACATGACCACTGGAAAAACCATAGCCTTGACTAGATGGACCTTAGTTGGCAAAGTAATGTCTCTGCTTTTGAATATGCTATCTTGGTTGGTCATAACTTTTCTTCCAAGGAGTAAGCGTCTTTTAATTTCATGGCTACAATCACCATCTGCAGTGATTTTGGAGCCTAAAAAAAAATAAAGTCTGACACTGTTTCCACTGTTTCCCCATCTATTTGCCATGAAGTGATGGGACCAGATGCCATGATCTTTGTTTTCTGAATGTTGAGCTTTAAGCCAACTTTTTCACTCTCCACTTTAACTTTCATCAGAGGCTTTTTAGTTCCTCTTCACTTTCTGCCATAAGGGTGGTGTCATCTGCATATCTGAGGTTATTGATATTTCTCCCGGCAATCTTGATTCCAGCTTGTGCTTCTTCCAGCCCAGCGTTTCTCATGATGTACTCTGCATATGACATTATTGCTCTTAAGAGATAAATTTTACATGTATGCACAGTAAGGAGTTTTGAGATATAGTCCACTAATAATCAACAACCTACAATCCCATTCACTTCTTATATTTCACTAGTTTCACTTTTCACATTTTATGTCATGGGCATATACAGAAAAATGTACAGTATTTTATAGTTAAAGAAAATGTACTATATTAAGATTATATTGTGCCAGGTACATCTTCTAATCATATTTATCAATGTATAGATCCCTTCTTCTATAAATAGTCAGTGTGGTACTAGGAAAAATATTTGTGACATTTTAGGCACTTGTTGGTACTTAAATATACATTAAAATACAAATTTATAAATATTTTATTTAGGTTGTATTTTACTATCCTTATTTAGGTATAATATGAACACAATGCTTTATTTTATAATCTTTCAGAAATTATCTTATTTGGGGATGAGTGTGTGAGTATTTTGTTAGAAATTCGTGTTTTACACACAAAGTATATTCCATGTACTCCTAGGGGTAGAGGGGAAGAATCTCTACCAAGTTGACAGGATTTGAGCAAGGTAGATAATGAAGTGTAAAGTGAAAGTCGCTCAGTCTTGTCTGACTCTTTGACCCTATGGACAGTAGCCTGCCAGGCTCCTTTGTCCATGGGATTCTGCAGGCAAGAATATTGGAGTGGGTTGCCATTTCTTCCTCCAGGGAACTTCCCAACTCAGGGATCAAACCTTGGTCTCCTGCACTGCAGGCAGATTCTTTACTGTCTGAGCCACCAGGGAAGCTCAAGGAGGTAGTAGTATCTGTAAAACAAGCAAAAGTTTAGCTGTTCTATTTGTGACCTGAGATCCTTTGAAGATAACCTCTCAAAACCCTCTTTCAATTAAGATTGAAAATGTCAAGTTTACTGATATCATTGCCCATTTTAAGAAACAGTAGTAATATTGATTCAGATTCATCAGCCATTAATAATATTCATATTTTGCCTGAGGTTAGTATCACTTTTAATATGGAGGAAACATAAAGAATGTAATTTCTTATCTCACATTTGCTTTAGGGAAGTAAGGATCTTCCCCAACCACCTCCCTTTATGTTGTTCTAACATTTTCCAGAGGTGAGATCATTTAGAAAGCTCAGTGGAGTGAAATTAATTTTTAAAATAACGATACATTTTTCATCTAAACTTATTAAATTCTACTCAACCTTAACCGTATCTGAGAGTTCCATCAGCTACTCCATTAGTAGTTTAAACAGCCTACAATATTGAGCAATAAACTATATTGATATGAGTGAAATAGCTTTTATCTCCCTTCCATGCTTTAATTCACATGTTGATGGGCTTTTGATGTTCCTAGATATCCGTGGAATCCAAGAGTTTCTGGACAAAGTGTCTCAGCAGGGGATGGATGTTGCACTTCAGAAGGTGGAAAACAACATCAATAAGATGATCACGACCCTCTTTGACACCATGAGAATAGAGGAACTGAATCGCTATCGAGACACTCTTAGGCGAGCCATCCTTGTTATGAATCCTGCCACAGCCAAATCCTTCATAACTGAGGTGGGTAAAAATTGTCATGGACTGGGAATAGGGTGTAAAAGTTAAATGTTTCAGAATAGATCCCACAGAGGAGATGAAAATTAAGAGCAGTGTGAGAGAATTAACTACGCATCTCTCATTAGCACTAATTGAGGTAGCACAGTGAATTCCTTGTTCACCACATTTACCCCGTACTGTCCAGTTAATTACTAAAAATGCTTTGTATTTATATGTATTTAGGCACCTATCCAGGATGACTTTAAGAATTCTTATGGGGATTTAAAAGTGCTGCTTCCCTGAATGGATTTCACAAATTGTCTAATATTGATACTTAAATTTTTTATGCAAGTTAAAATTTTACTTCTGAGAAAAGATTTACTTGAGTTAAAACTATTCTTGTCTAAACGTGATTACTACTATGAAAACATACAGCAGGTTCTTCTCTATATTCAGAACTCTGTAGCAAGACAAATAATTGAAACTGTCTGAAACTCTGCAAAGTGATGACCATTGTGCATTTCATGGTGCTGGATCATCAAAATTTTAATTGTATCTGTACCTTTGGCCAGAAGCTCTGCAACTTTGTAAAAATACAGTTGAGATTATTTGATCTCTATATTCTAAAATCTTTGCTATTCCCTTAAAAAAGATCATTGTCAAGTAATTTTTGTGATCACATTTTTAACTATATATAGTGCTGAAATTAGTCATGATGTTACATACTTTCACATGGATTTTATTATTAGTTTTAAAATTTGGGGCGACTTTATTTCACTAATACAGTTTTCTTCACTTCTCCAATGTGTTTTCTTTAGCTCCCAAAGTACTGATGTAAAGCCTCCAAATTAAGAATGTGTTAGAAGTTATTTGACACTCTATAATATAATTGGTATCAGAGAACTTGAAGCAGAATATAAATCACTAAGAAGAATAAAACTTGGAAAATATCTATAATACATTTTTTATTTTAATAGAAAATTTTGTTATTCAGTTTCAGATCAAATATAGAACTTTGACCTTTCTAGGTCTAGCATGTAACTCAAAGAGTTTCACTGAACCACTAAATGTTTCCCAAATAGAAAGAGTATTTCCAATTTTATAAGAGTTTGTTCTTTCCTTCAAGAAACACAAAATCTGCTAGAAGGCTGAAGGCAAATATATAAGGGAATATAATACAAATTGGAATCTTAAAATTATAATAAATAAAGTTGAAGTATCTATGGTCACTTTTGGTTGGGAAGATCATAGAAGGCTTCATTGAGAGGGCATGTTTGAACCAAACTCAGTGGCATGAGTACTAATTCACAAAAGAGAAATTGTAGTTAATACACAGGTACAAGACCATGTCAGTCACGTTCTGGTTGTGTGATGCCCGCAAATTACTTAATAGTTTTGAGCTTCCATTTTGTCATCAGTAAAATGGGAATATTATTGATTTCAACTTATTATATTTGTAATGCAGATTAATGAGATATAATAAGCCTTAAAGGAGTGATTGGACAGCTGGCACCTAGCAGATGCTTAAGAAATGGTAACTTCTAGATCATATTTTCTAGGTGTACATATGTATATAGTAGTATGTAGCACCTACCTGACACTTAGCAGGTGCTTTGGCCCCCTGTTCTTAACTCTGAACTTTGACATTTATAATAATCTGCTGCTTCCATCTTTTTTCTCAAATACATAAATCTATGTTTGTGATTTTCCTGAGAGATATATCTCCCTTCCTCTACCCAAAACCATTTTTCCCACTCATTTTGTCCTTCACAACTACTGATTTTATGTATAGTCTCTGTATATCCATAATCTCTAAACTATGGGCTGGATTTAAAGTCTCAAGCCTTTATACTCTTCTCTGATCTATATAATGGTCCCTGCTCCTCCATTAGCTGTTCTCAAACACTTTGCACCTTGATTCTGCTCTCTCATGAGTTCCAGAAACATTTCCCACTTAGAGAATAGACTGACCCCTTAAATCCTAGACACAGCTCATTCAAAAGGCAAATAGCACCAAATTTAAAAGGCAATTAGCATCAGAGGTCTAGAGACACACAGAATAGTTACTGACTTAGAGGATTACTTATTTAGTGGAAGAGGCAAGCATGTAACTAAATAATAAAATGTGAAAGAAAAATACTATTATAGTGATGGATATATGTTGCTCTGGAATGCCATAGGAGAACTCACTAAGTCTGCAGGGAGTTTGGCTGGGGTCAGGAAATGTTTCACAGAGGATTTGCTTTACCAGATTGGTGCAAAATGAATAAGAATGTATTAGGCAGACAGTGATAGGCAAACGAAACTTCATTCTGTGTGGTTATGTGTTTGTGTGTGTGCGCACAGTCGTGTGTGTGAAAGAGAAAGAGGTGGGCGGGGAGATGGACAGAATTTTAAAAAGGACATACAGTTGAGGGTTTTATAATGAAAAGAAGGAATCCTTTGGTCTACCTATTTCTCCTTCCAGTTATACTTTTCAGAAATAGTTACTTTTTTTAGACAAAACAATAATTCATTCAGGTTTTTCTGTAAGATCTTTACAAAAAATACAGCAACTTTAAATAGAAACATGTGAGTGTGAGCGCTCAGTCACTTCAGTCTGTCCAGCTCTCTGTGACCCTACAGATTGTAGCCTGCCAGGCTCCTCTGTCCATGGAATTCTCCATGCAAGAATACTCGAGTGGATTGCCATGCTCTCCTCGAGGGATTCCTCCCCACTCAGGGATCAAACTGGATCTCCTGCATTGCAGGCAGATTCTTTACCACTGAGGCACTGGGAAAGCCCCAAATAAAAACAGTTATAGAACCAAAAAGGTTTGCAAAACCCAAATCCTGTGTATCATCTAGTAGCAATGGGTCAATATTTACTAATTCAGTGTTCACAGAAACTTATAAAACATAACCTACTCCCATACTTTTCAGTTCCTCACTTCACTCCTGCCTGCCAGTTGGCTTGGCATTTCCAGGCATCAGAATTGCTGGGACTTGGCAGATAGTCCTCTGTTCAGTTGCTGCCCCTATGATGGTATCAAATCCTGGCTTCTCCCACCATGCTTCAGCAGATATCACTACTTCATCTGCTTTTCTTTTTTTAATTGTTGTTGTTCAGTAGTTAAGTCATGTCCAAGTCTTTGTAACCCCATGAACTACAGTCTGCCACCCTTCTCTGTCCTTCAGTATCTCCAGGAGTTTGCTCAAACTCATGTCCATTGAGTCAGTGATGCCATCCAACAATTTCATCCTCTGTTGCCCTTTTGTCCTTTTACCCTCCATCTTTTTCAGCATCAGGGTCTTTTCCAGTGAATCAGCTCTTCTCATCAGGTGGCCAAAGTATTGGAGCTTCAGCTTCAGCATAAGTCCTTCCAAATGAGTATTCTGTGTTGATTTCCTTTAGGAGTGACTAGTTTAATCTCTGGAGAAGGCAATGGCACCCCACTCCAGTACTCTTGCCTGGGAAATCCCATTGACGGAGGAGCCTGGTAGGCTGCAGTCCATGGGTTTGCTGAGAGTCGGACACGACTGAGCGACTTCCCTTTCACTTTTCAGTTTCATGCATTGGAGAAGGAAATAGCAACCCACTCCAGTGTTCTTGCCTGGAGAATCCCAGGGACGGGAGAGCCTGGTGGGCTGCCATCTCTGGGGTCACACAGTGTCGGACATAACTGAAGTGACAGCAGGTAGGAGAGTTTAATCTCCTTGCTGTCTAAGGGACTCACAAGAGTCTTCACCAGCACCACAATTTGAAAGCATCAGTTCTTCAGTGCTAAGCCTTCTTTATTGTCCAGCACTCACATCCATACATGACTACTGGAAAACTATAGCTTTGACTATACGAACCTTTGTCAGCAAAGTAATATCTCTACTTTTTAATACACTGTTTAGGTTTGTCATAGCTTTTCTTCCAAGGAGGAAGCGTTTTTTTAATTTCATGGCTTCAGTCACTGTCCACAGTGATTTTGGAGCCCCCCAAAATGAAATCAGCCACTGTTTCCACTGTTCCCCCATCTATTTGCCATGAAGTGATGGGACCAGATGCTATGATCTTACTTTTTTGAATGTTGAGTTTTAAACCAGCTTTTTCCTTCTCTCTCTTTCACCTTCATCAAAAGGTTTTTTTATTTCCTCTTTGCTTTCTGCCATTTCAGTAATTTATTTTAAAAAACACTTTTCAGATGGTTTCTGTCCCTTTTTCTCATGGTTATTTGATTATATATCTATTCAATCCCTTATATTTTATTGGGGTTTTGGAAAATATCCCAATTGACTTTCTTCAGTTATAAATTCCAGAATGTTCTTTCAGAGTTTTGGAGATTATCAGAAGATACTTTAAAGAGCTGTTGTTATAGTTGATAGCATACTTAAACATTTCTTAAACATTTTAGATCTATAAAGTACAACATGTAACATTTTGCCCAAATTCCAAATTTACAATTGAGATAATTAAAGACCTCCTTAGATGTAATCTGTTCTATTCTCCAACTTCCTCCAGCCACATTCAACATCTTTGCAACTAGTGCTGATAGTGGATGCTAGGGAACTCACAGAGCTGGAAACTGGTAATGTAACTTGTCAGCAGGTCAAAGGGGTACATGACTCTCAGGTCCTGTGAGATATAGAAATGACTTACAATGGATTACATGATGGAGAGAAAGGCAAATGAAGCTATAAAGGAGCTGATGCACTGGAATAATGGGAAAGAGAGAGGATCTACATGTTATGATGAGGTCAAAGAAACAGGTTCAATAAACACTGAAGAGAGGGAAAAGAGGAAGTAAGAGATTATGGTCAAAGAGAGGGAATAGCAGAATTCCCAGCTTCACTGCTTCCTATATTTTATAAGTTGGCATGGAAAGTTGTTAAAATCGTCAAGGAAAATATCAACTTAAAAGTCAAAAGAATGAGTTTTAAAAAAGAAATTGCTCACTTAGCATTGTCATTTAATTTCTAGGGGAGAAAATGGGCATATCAATTCTGTTTGCATCTTTTTTTTCTGTCCCTGGAGCAATTATATGGCTTTGAATTAATTATGCTCCCTTTGAAGTCTTAGAAATTTAATATATTACATGTCTACAATTAGTGCTCCACCTCTCATTCAAGATTTCAAAGCTTTAATAAAAATACTGCAGTTATGTGCTGCTGAGTAAATCAACCTGCTGTGATATTGATGGAAAATTGTTATCACAATGTTCCTGTAACTGTCCTTGAAATGAAAATGGTGAAACAAGAGTGCTCACATGGTTTGATTTAAATATATATTAGGATGATATTTTGAAAAAACAGTATTTTTTATATAGGAAAAATGTTACTGTGGATGTTATGTAATTTAAACCTTTTCCAGAAAGGATACATACATCAGAACTTTTGGATTTTAACTTTTAGTTTTCAGGTTTGAGAAGAAAATTCAATTCTTTGAAAATGAGAAGTTCTGTTACTTAAATGGCAATGAATATCATTGTCTATTTGCATTTTTTCCCCAAATTTTCAGAAGAACCCCACTGTTACATAAAATCTGTTTATTCTGAAATAATAAAAGGGAATTATCTTTTATTTCCTAATCACACTTTATGAAATAGTTTTAATTCGGTTTTATTATATCCCAGATAACTTTGATCATGTCAAACAACAAAAAAGCAAAGTTATTTCTTCAAATATATAAGAGCTTGCCAGAAATAAGCCTTTATGATGGTTTAGAAAACAAGTTGTCTCAAGGAATATCGAAAGGTTTCTAGTCATCAAAGGAGTACCCTGAATAATCAAATTACTGTGATAGTTATCTAGTAGCTAGTCAAACAACCCAATTTTTACCAAGAAAAAGAAATTATTTGGAGATATTACGCAATGTCCATTTTTTTAAGACAAGGCTAATGTAATGATATTAGACAAAGAAACTTGACTATAATTTTTCCCCAAATATATTCCTTGCATGAAAGTCTCTATAATAATAGTGTTCATAGATGATTGATATGCATTTTTGCAGTATACTTTTTATTTAACTTTAATGTACATAATTATAGTACATATAACTGTGAAGTACAACTTAACAAATATCCATGCACCCAAATCAAGAAATAACATAACTAGCATTCCCAGAGTCCACTCCTGGGCACCACTCAGTTATAACCTTCTTGAAAGTATAACCATTATATTGACTTAAAATACAATAAACTAGTTAATGATTTATATTAAACTGTATATGCATAGAAATATACTATGTATGTCTTTTGTCTGCTTTCTTTTACTCAACATTATGTTTATAAGGTTAATCCATGTTGAAATAGGTAGGAAAACTTTATTCATTTTATTGCTCTGAAGTATTTCATTATATGAATATGCCACAGTCTACTTAACTTTTACTGAGGATTTTTTTTTTCAAGTTTTGCTCATTACAATTAGTCGGTCTATTCATGTTTTCTTTATATGTATGTATTTTTGTTGGGAATGAAATGTCTAGCTCAAGAGGTAAGCATAAATTATGTCACTTGTTAATGCTAGCTGATACAGCCAGTTTTCCAAACATTTGCACCACTTTGGACTTCTACTGGGGGCAGACTTCCTCACCAACACTTGTTATTTTCCTTCTTCTTCATTTTATTTATACTGGTGGATATGCACTAGATTCATATTTCATTTTTAATTTGCCTTTTCCTGATGGATGAGTTATTATGTATTTATTGACTTTTTAATATTTTGTTTTATGAACTGACTATTCAAGTCATTTTATTTTCCCCCATGATTATTAGGATCTTTATATATTTTAGGGATAAAAGTCCTTAGCCAAATATATTTTAAATCCTTTCTCCTATTGACTGTCTTTCCATTTCTATATATGGTAAATTTTGATGAATAGAACATCTTATTTTTAATGCAGTCCCTTATTAATTTGCTTTCTTTATAGTTAGTGCTTTTTATCTTTTTTTAAAAGAAAGCTTTCTATTCCAAGATCATGGAAACATTCTCATTTTTTTTCTAGAAATTTTATTTTATCATTTACATTCAAATCTGAAGTTAATTTCAAATTGTTTTTCATGATAGGTGGTGGAGAAACACTTATTTTTCATGTTGTCTGTTATTCATTTCAACACAGGATCAATGTATCTGGATGGAAAATAATGTTAGCGTGAATAAAAAGGGAAGTTAATTAGTGTATTTGAAGTATAGGGTCATTATTCCTATACCACATCTTGCATCTATCTTTTTTTCTCTCTTAACATGAAGCATATGACTTAAGTAGATAATGAAAGGCTGTATTGATGATTTTATTGCAATAAATATCTTTCTATGATTCTATAATAGTAGAAGTTAATGAACAGTTGTAACTGTTTTCATGGGCTCAATAGGCATGCATCAAGTAGCAGCTAATGGCCGGTCACTCAAAAACACAACTGCTCTATATGGATATGACTTTTGCAATGGCATAGAATTCTAAGAGAAGACAGATATTTAACTGGCGTAAAAAAAAAAAAATCCACCAAACCATCCAACAAAAACTGCTTCATTCCTTACTTAGTCTTTTATTATAGTTATCAATTATTATTAAATTGTTCTCAAATCCAAGTTTTTACTTTAGCTCAGTATTATATTGAACTGAAAGGCAGTTCTGTTACTAGCCAACCCACATCTTTGGACTATTTTTCAAATGAGAAAATATCAAATTTATTTTACTTCCACTTGACCAAAATCATGCATGACAGATCTTACTTGTGTTAACAAGGCCTGAAAGTGCCTTAGTATTTGCTTTTCTGGTTGGAGTTCTATTTAACTCTCAGAAGTTCTCTCTGAAGATGGGAATTAGGTTCCATTGAGTCCAAATTTCCAAATAAGATGGATCCAATTCACCTCTTTCCTGTGACCACTGACTTGGGTATTAATCTTGAGAGACAGTTTGCTACTGATTCCTCCTAATAATCTGAAGGTCGTTTAACAATTTTGGCAATCTCTAATTTGTTAGTTTTTATTTTCTATAACTTTTTGATGAGTTCAGCATTTTCATTCTATTATTTTTATTTAAATGAAGTAAAAAAAAAAAAAACCTGGACATAAATGAAAGCTGTACTTATTTGAAATATAAAATCACAATTGCTTCAGCTTTTAAGACAAAGGAATTCAAATCCTTCTCTAATTCAGTATTCATTTATTCATTCATTCAGACAATGTGTTGAAAGCTTTTCTGTGTAAAATAATGTGGAAAGCACTGCTAGGAATACAATCATTAAAAATATATGGGTCTAGCCTCCAGGGAACAGACAAACTGATAAGGAAAATGTTGTAAACATAGAACATGCAAAATAGTAAAACCACAAGAAAATAAACAATTAAGTTATTCTTCTCAACCCCCAAGAGGGAGTTGAAAATAAAGATAACAAAATTGCTATCTAAAAATTTAATCAAACAAAGTTTGTAGATAGGTTTCCCTGGTGACTCAGAAGGTAAAGAATCTGCCTGCAATGCAGACCTGGGTTCTATTCCTGGGTCGGGAAAATGCCCTGGAGGAGCACATGGAAAGCGACTCTAGTATTCTTGCCTGGAGAATCCCCATGGGCAGAGGAGCCTGGTGGACTACAGTCCATGGGGTCACAAAGAGTCGGACATGCCTGAGCAACTATGCACAAAGTTTGCAGATAATGTATAAAATTACACAGGTCCAGAAAAAAATTTTTTTTTCTTTTGTTATGGGGTAACTAAGACATCTTCTCTACTTTAAGAAATTCTTACTGTAACTTATAGTCTTATCAAAGCAAGTTTGAAATGCAAATGGATCCAAGAATGATTAAATTTATATTGAGTTTTTGCTCTATGAAGTAATGTGGACAAATGAAAACAAAGAGATTAGGTAAAATAGACCTAATGATAAATTTGAGGATCAGAACTTGCCACTGTTTGTTACTGCTTAGAAAAGAAGATATCAGACCTAGAAGGCAAGGACTTGCCAACATACAAAGGTTTCTCTGTCGACTCCAGGCACAATTTCTTAGGCCTTAACCATGGTCTGAGTGAAATAATTTCAAAATTATGTACCTCTTGTTTCTGTTTCCATTCTCAACATTACACTTTGAAGCTGGAAGAATGGGGAGCCCCTGAATTTAAGCAATAGAAAGATATATTTGCTGCAAATAAGTAAATTAGCAATTTAATTAATATGCCAGTTTCTAGTAAATTCACTTAGTATATAAATGAAAATACATAAGTACCATTATTTTCCATTTCCATACCAAAACATAGGTTATTGTATTCTGCCCTGCTGTTCTAAGCAGCCATGGCAAATTCATCTTAGTTAGCACTGGAGTCTAAATCTATTTGCCGACCTGGGTTAGTGTGAATCAATCTCCCAGAACTTAATCAATTCTTTAAATGCTTACTGACAAAAGTCAGTGCTTTAGATTTGTAGAGGATCAGATTTTAAGGTGTAGCCACCATGAAGCTTTGTTAAAAAGTAAGCAGATGGCCCTAAACTACAATTCTATTCAGAATTTTTCTCACTGTAATACAGATACATAGAAAGTAAATAAACTGTTTAGGTTGAGAAAGTTAAAAAGATTCATTTGAGTTTTAGAGCAGGCTCTATTCTTAACAGAATACACAAAACTGTAGCAGAAGAGGATTCAAATATTAAACCTATATGTGTCTGCCCAACACTAAAATTATGTGAACATATGGGTCCATTAATTTCAAACATGAATTATTTTAAATATGTATATTACTTAATGAGGCAACATTTAAGGCAATTCTTGGAACTCATATTTCTTACTTGGATTTAAGGCAATTTTGTAGAAAGGTATCCTTCCGTGAATGAAGAACAGCATACATAAAGATACTGAGAAGGAAAATTGCAGGAAGCTAGGTGGGACAGGGGACACATGCTAAGGGAAGTAGAATTTTAGGATGTAAAACCTTAATTATCAGACTGGTAGGTAAAAATCTTTGAATGTCAAACCTAAAGAAGGAGACTGGCTACAAAGGCATCATGAACATGAAGGCTGAATTCAGTTTTCGCTCCACTATTAAATAGCTATGTAGCTCTGGCCAAGTCACTTAAAATCATTTAGCTTTGTTTTCCTCATCTATAAAATAGAGTAATTCCTGGATCTCAGTTATTTCCAAGGCTATATTTGGTAATGAAAATAGAATGTGTAGAATAATGTTCATACCTAGTAAAAATTTAACAAGTTTTAGTTGTATAGTACTCTAGAACTATAGATCAGAGTAAATTAAAAAATGCAAATGGTGTTAGTAGACTTGGAAATTGATTAGGTATGTGAAATGAGGTTGAGACATAGGAAAAAAGATGGATCCTATGTTTCAAGTCTGAGTTTCAATGATGTTAATATTATGAAATCAGAAGTATAAGAAAATGAACCGATTTTGAGATAATTAGATAAAATTTCAGTCATAAATTTGATGTTATTCTGGAATATCTAGATTGAGACATGCATGTGACTGGTGAAAATGAAAGAATGGAACCCAACAGTCCTAAGTTGAAAAGCTGTTGTACTTGTCAATGTGATGATCATTGGTGAACTTTGATAAAATAGTTTTGTTAAAATTTTGTGAGGAAAAAATAAAGATTGTAAGGAAATAAAGTGTTGTTAGCAAATAAACAGAGTAAGGGGCATCTCATTCAAGTCTGGAAGCAGAAAGGAGGACCACATAGTACTGTATCGTGGGAAGAAACCTACATCGAGGAAGACGTTTTCTATGTATGGAAGCTCATGTGGAAAGAGAGAAGATGATGCAATATACAGAAAAAGAATCAATGTAGAATTATTGAAATGAAGTAGGATCAGTTTTATAAATAAGTTATATTTGGAAGAGAGGCAGTAAGAAAGGATAAAAATAGAGAGAATTTTAAAGGTAATAGGAACGCTCAATTGCATTTGAGTCAAATGCATTTATAGTGGAATCAGTAGATTCTAATTCATTTTTCTGTGAGTGCTTAGTAGACTGTATGTGCAGGCAGTGGGGAAGAATGAAGTAAAAGAAAAGGATGGCTGACTCAGGTTGGGGACTAGCTGCAAAGCCACTAAAGTAGGACCAGGCTGTCTACAGGGATCATAATACAGGTGACATAAGACATGTTGGGAAGGAACGGATTTCCAATAAGAAACCAGCCTCCTAATATGAGTTACCAGCTTTATGAGAGAAACATATACTAAAATTTCCTTATAGCTTGTTTGAACTTATATAGTAAATCTAGACTTTAGTTCCAAAAAAAGTGTGTTAATCGGATTAATACTTAAGAGATGAACAAAAGTGTCTTTACCTAGAAATATTTCAAAAATATCTCAGCATTGGCACTACTGACAAATTGAACCAGATAACTCTGTTTTAGAACGCTGTCCTGTGCAGTGTAATCTGTCCAGCAATATCCCTACTCAGTAGACACCAAACATGGCAGTCAAAAAAAGTGCCAGATAGTGCCAGATATACCCATTAGTTGGAGATGGTGTTCAGTTCAGTCGCTCAGTCGTGTCTGACTCTTTGTGAACCGATGAACCGCAGAACTCCAGCTTCCCTGTCCATCACCAACTCCCAGAATCCACCCAAACCCATGTCCATTGAGTCGGTGATGCTATACAACCATCTCATCCTCTGTCGTCTCCTCCTCCTGCCCTCAATCTTTCCCGGCATCTGGGTCTTTTCAAATGAGTCAGATCTCCACATCAGGTGGCCAAAGTATTGAGTTTCAGCTTTAGCATCAGTCCTTCCAATGATCACCTAGGACTGATCTCCTTTAGGATGGACTGATTGGATCTCCACATAATCCAAAGGACTCTCAAGAGTCTTCTCCGACACCACAGTTCAAAAGCATCAATTCTTCTGCACTCAGTTTTATTTATCATCCAACTCTCACATCCATACATGACTACTGGAAAAACCATAGCCTTGACTAGACGGACCTTTGTTGGCAAAATAATGTCTCTGCTTTTTAATATGCTATCTAGGTTGGTCATAACTTTCCTTCCAAGGAGTAAGCGTCTTTTAATTTCATGGCTGCAATAACCATCTGCCATGATGTTGAAGCCCAAAAAAATAAAGGCTGACACTGTTTCCCCATCTATTTGCCATGAAGTGATGGAACCAGATGCCATGATCTTCATTTTCTGAATGTTGAACTTTAAGCCAACTTTTTCGCTCTCCTCTTTCACGTTCATCAAGAGGCTTTTTAGTTTCTCTTCACTTTCTGCCATGGGTGGTGTCATCTGCATATCTGAGGTTATTGATATTTCTTCCGGCAATCTTGATTCCAGCTTGTTATTCATCCAGCTGAGCTTTTATCATCATGTACTCTGCATGTAACTTACATAAGCAGGGTGAAAATATGCAGCCTTGACGTACTCCTTTTCCTATTTGGAACCAGTCTGTTGTTCCATGTCCAGTTCTAACTGTTCCTTCCTGACCTGCGTACAGGTTTCTCAAAAGGCAGGTCAGGTGGTCTGTATTCCCATCTCTTTCAGAATTTTTCACATTTTATTGTGATCCACACAATCAAAGGTGACGGACTGGCAGTATTAAAATCATCCCTGGTTAATATTATTGATCTAGAACTATTCAGTGTTTGAAAAACTAAAATCTGTTTTCATGGAATTTTTATTGCTGGCATATGACACCTGCATTTCACTTTTCCTCTAATAATAGCTAGTCAGCATTCACTGGACTCTTTTCAGTTGTCTGAGACTATGCTAATCACTCTGTAGGATATCTTGTATAATCTTCAAAGAATCCAATGAGATGGGAATAAGAGTTTCTTCTTTCTACAGATAAAAAAATTAAAGAAATGATGACTATGCATTTGTCCATCTAAGTAGGTTGTTTGCCTTTTAATTTTTGTTAACTTAGTCATCATTTATTTCATTTTTACTATTTTCTAACAGTGTTCATATATGACTTCCCTGGTGGCTCAGATGGTAAAGCATCTGCCTACAAAGTGGGAGACTCGAGTTCGATCCTTGGGTGGGGAAGATTCTCCAGAGAAGGAAATGGCAACCCACAACAGTATTCTTGCCTGGAAAGTCCCATGGACGGAGGAGCATGGCAGGCTATGGTCTGTGGGGTCGCAAAGAGTCGGACACAGCCGAGCAACTTCACTTTCACTTTCATCACTGTTCATAATTAATTATTTTTTGGAAAGAATACAATTGGTTTTCAACTAATACTTATCTTTCTGTTATTCAACTGCAAGTTTATGTTATAGTCTCTGGACGTGGCATCAGATAGCCAAATCAGTATGATCTAATTTTAGCACACAATAAACTTTTAACACAAAATAAATGAAAACACAAAAAGCAATTAATTGTTTACATAAACTGATAAAGCATAACTAATTGGTGGCAGGAAATCTCAGTTGATTCTGAACATTATAAAGTAGTTGCCATTAACAGTAATTAACATTTATTGTTTTTTATGTGCCTAACACATAAGTGTTTTTTACATATCAACACATATAATCTTCATTCCAAATAAAAGAGGTAGATGTAAATGTTTGATTTCAGTTCAGTTGCTCAGTCGTGTCCGACTCCTTGCGACCTCATGAATTGCAGCATGCCAGGCCTCCCTGTCCATCACCAACTCCCGGAGTTCACACAAAATCATGTTCATCCAGTCAATGATGACATCCAGCCATCTCATCCTCTGTCGTCCCCTTCGCCTCCTGCCTCAGTCCTTCCCAGCATCAGGGTCTTTTCCAATGAGTCAACTCTTCACATGAGGTGGCCAAAGTATTGGAGTTTCAGCTTCTGCATCAGCCCTTCCAATGAACACCCAGGACTGGCCTCCTTTAAAATGCACTGGTTGAATCTCTGTGCAGTCCAAGGGACTCTCAAGAGTCTTCTCCAACACCACACCTCAAAAGCATCAACTCTTCAGGACTCAGCTTTCTTCACAGTCCAATTCTCACATNCCAAAGTATTGGAGTTTCAGCTTCTGCATCAGCCCTTCCAATGAACACCCAGGACTGGCCTCCTTTAAAATGCACTGGTTGAATCTCTGTGCAGTCCAAGGGACTCTCAAGAGTCTTCTCCAACACCACACCTCAAAAGCATCAACTCTTCAGGACTCAGCTTTCTTCACAGTCCAATTCTCACATCCATACTTGACCACTGCAAAAACCATAGCCTTGACTAGACAGACCTTTGTTGGCAAAGTAATGTCTCTGCTTTTTANGGCATTGCCTTTTTTTGGGACTGGAATGAAAACTGACCTTTTCCATTCCTGTGGCCACTGCTAAGTTTTCCAAATTTGCTGGCATATTGAGTGCAGCACTTTCACAGCATCATCTTTCAGGATTTGGAATAGATCAACTGGAATTCCATCACTTCCACTAGCTTTGTTCATAGTGATCCTTTCTAAGGCCTACTTGACTTCACATTCCAGGATGTCTGGCTCTAGGTGAGTGATCATATCATCGTGTTTATCTTGGTCATGAAGATCTTTTTTGTACAGTTCTTCTGTGTATTCTCACCACCTCCTCCTAATATCTTTTGCTTCTGTTAGGTCCATACCATTTCTGTCATAATCAAGCCTATCTTTGCATGAAATTTTCCCTTGGTATCTCTAATTTTCTTGAAAAGATCACTAGTCTTTCCCATTCTGTTGTTTTCCTCTATTTCTTTGCATTGTTTGCTGAGAAAGGCTTTCTTTATTTTACAAAAAAGAAAAATGAGCTACAAAGAGATTGTGAAAGTAGCCCAGGTCACACAGCAAGAAAGAGCAAAGCCAAGTCTAGACCATTCTTAAGGGGTGTACTATGTTGTATTACCTCTCCAGGTACACAATACATGTGAAAAAAATCATCCTGGCTTNTCTTTATTTTACAAAAAAGAAAAATGAGCTACAAAGAGATTGTGAAAGTAGCCCAGGTCACACAGCAAGAAAGAGCAAAGCCAAGTCTAGACCATTCTTAAGGGGTGTACTATGTTGTATTACCTCTCCAGGTACACAATACATGTGAAAAAAATCATCCTGGCTTTTTGTTTATGACAAAGAAATAGTTGGTATGCCTCTGTGTGTGTGTGTGTGTGTGTGTGTGTGTGTGTGTGTTTTAGTTGTAACTTATGTCCAATTCTTTTGCAGTCCCTTGGACTGTAGCCAGCCAGACACTTCTGTCCCTGGGTTTTCCCAGGCAAGAATACTGACGTGGGTCCCATTTCCTCTCCAGGGGAATCGTCCCAGCCCAGAGATAAAACCTGCGTCTCCTGCACTCGCAGATAAATTCTTTAGTTCTGAACCAAGGAAGCCCAGTTTGTGTGCATAACTGCCATTAAATGTTTTTTTAAAAAGAGTTTGCCCTGGGGTGAGCTAATGGAAAATTACTGGAGGACATGATGGAAAGCTCAGTCAATGCGATTAGGTCATCTGTGTTTGTAATTGGTATTTACCAAACTTAGACTCCTATCCAACCACAGAGATGTATCTTCCTTGATTATTACATCTCACAGGAATGGCTCTTAGGTCTTTGAGAAAGACATTGTTAGGACTGTAAAACTAGCAAGAGGCTGGAAGAAGATTTGTATCTTAAAGGAAAAGAGAAAGAGTGTATGATTGCAAATGTTCTAAAGGAAATATTGTAAGAAGAGGGATCTCAAAGGTCTGGATTCAGAAAGAAAACTGTCGAAAGCTTAGTGAAGCTGAGGAGAACGTTAGATTGTCTTGCATCAAACATAGACAGAATATTTGGATTAAATAGATTCTGTTTAACTGTTTTCTTATGATTCATATAATATATATTGAGTTATGTTTATATATTTTAGCAATCATTGAATGCATATTCAGCTATATAGTTTAAAGAAATATATCCTCATTGTCATGTGAGGAATTTTTGGAATGAAAGGAGTTGTTAGAGCTCCAGTGGCTCTCAAGATAGTATGTAATTACTGATGTGACTAAACCATTAGATATACTGAATGTGAACTAAAGAGTAATATTGATTTAATCTAAGAGGTTCAGGTAGTCAACCTCATATGGGACTTCAGGAGGAAACAGATGGCAATAATGACTACCCATTGCTAAATTTCCTCAAGCAGGGCTAAAAAAGGGCAGGACCAGAAGGCTGGGAAACATGGGGTCCAAAAGGCCCGTGAACCTGACTATATTTCATAACAAGACATATTTGCCTTTGCTCAGAGTCCTGAAATAAATTTTCAGCATGATCCAAACACTTTCTTGGTGCATCTGACCTGAGTTCACTATAGCTACAAACAAAAGCTTCACAGACTCTCAGTAGAAATGAAATCACAGTTTCAAAACATACAGATTTTGATGAGTATAGCATATACTTTACATTTTTATGATTGTTTTTAGAATTGTAAACCTTAGAGTATTCCTAAATTATCCCGACCTTATCCTATCAAGTTTGCTCTATTTCAGGATAAATTGGTTTGAAAATAAACTAAGACCATAAAATAAACCCATCATCCTAGCATTTTGGAAAGGTATATACACATCTAAAAATAAGCTTAAGTTTTTGCATGTTGCATCTAATTCCAGGGCCACTGATTCTTTGGAGTCAGATTTATTTGACTCCCTGAAAATGAATTGGCTTTCATGAAGCTATTTAAATTTATTGAGTTACTATTATCATCCTAAACCCAAATAAAATTTGAGGAGTGTTGGGCCTGGACATATCTCTGCCATTCTCAGTAATATTTGCATCTGTAAGTGTCAGATCCCCCTTCTGCAGGGGATCTTCCCAAATCAGGGATGGAACCTGCATCTCCGCATTGGCAGTTGTATTCTTTACCACCAAGCCACCTGAGAAGCCTCAATTAATCCACACCTCATTGTATTTCAAACTGTAACATGTTTCTTGACCCAGCAGCTGGAGGCACATTAGCTGTTGAAAAAGAGTTATTTACTCTTAATCCTCACCAACTAAACGATTGGAACTCTGGTACTCTCTGAACTGATAGTGCAGGACCCCAAGGGTCTCTCAAAACCTACCATTTCTTTTCACTTTCCACAAGTTTCTTCTATTGAGGTGTTTACTTGATGACCCATTTGCTCCAAATGTAACTTGGGGACATGTTACTGAAGTTCAGCCTTTGTACCCAGGTGCCAGATTAAATCTCAGAGACAGTTTTGGGTGAAATAGAACTAAAGCTATTTAGCTTTATTGCTTTGCCAGGCAAAGAAGGCCACAGTGGGCTAATGCTCTCAAGACCATGTGTTCTGCTCATAAAGGGGTAGTGAGGAGTCTCAAAATGTTCAAGGAACAGAGCACAATCAGCTCCTGGACATTCTTCTGATTGGTTGGTGGTGACATAATTGGGAGTCAGCATCCTCAACCATCTGGTTGAGTCTCCAGCTGGTCTAGGGTCTACACCCTTGTGGGCCACATAGAGTTAACTTCTTCCACCTGGTACAGGCTTAAGTGTTTGTAAAACAGCTCAAAGGACATGGCTCAGAATACTATCTGTAATCATTGAGAAAGAACTAAAGAGCCTTAACTTGGTTTAATGGCTAAGTTATTATTATTTTGTCTCAGTTGACTGTTTTCCTTTCTTTCTTCATTTCTTCACTTCTCTGATTAAATTTACTCTCATTAAATAAATCAAATTTATTATTATTATTGTTATTAAATTTATTCTTATGAATGTTTTTCTACAGATAAAAGGCAGGCAGAGGATATGGATAGGAGTCTCTCCTGGGAAGGCCTCACAGGGTCCTGATCGCTTACAGACTGATGCTACTACTAGGAAGATTTATATATCACTCTCACATCAGACTGTTGCCAACACCACTGTTCAGGGTCTCCAGGCCACAGCAAAATGTTTCCTCCAGTCCAACAGCAGGATCTCAAAACTAAATCTTACTCCCCTAAGAGCTGAGCTCTCTGTTGAGGTTGGACCATATTCCTTGGAGAATGAGCGGATCTAACTAAGTCATCTAGTAGTCAGTCTCCAAATGTCCAGGTATCTTTCCTTTGTCCAGGTGTCTTTCCTTTTAATTAAGCAGCTTAAGCAAGTATCCCACCATGCCAGCCTTTCAGACATGAAACAAACAACAGTTGAGATGGCTGAAGCTAAGCCATGCTGGGGACCCCAGAACAAAACAATATTACTCCTTAAAATGTGCATATACTTGGAACACAATTATCACTTCATATTTACTCTCAAAAAGCAGAATTCTGACAACAGGATAAGCAAAAAATAAACATCAACAAAAGGTTGGCCTTTAAATTTCCCTACTGATTAACTTTGTTTTTCTAGCTTTGTTTAATGGTCACACATCTTTGTGAATTTTGGATCTTTTAAAATCTTTTACCAGCATTCTCATTGTTATCCTTTGATTGTAAGCTTCACAGGGTTAAGGTTCTCTATTTGTTTAACTTAAAATCTCACATCATATGCTAACATATTGCATATAGACGTTCTAACTAAGTGGTAAATTTTTGAGGTGAGATTTTATTTTGGCTTTGAGGGTTTTAGACATCTTACAACTGATTTAAATAAGAACTTAGTCATATAAACCAGGATGGATCAAACGTTTTCCTTCTTATCTATTGCATTCTTTCTCCTTGCAAATGTTTATGTATTTGCCTCATGTTAAATTCAATCTTAAAATCAGTACATTCTGCCTAACCAGTAATTTCTTGAAACATAACTGAAAGTAAATATTCTCCTCAGCAAACGACCCATCCCCTCCTTAGAGTGTCTACTCTTTATCGTTTCTCAGTGGATTGCTAGAATTTCCATGAAGAGATTAAATGAAACAGTATTCAATATTCAGTGTAATCAACTTTATTTTTTTTAATTGGAGGAGATTAAAATAGCTGGTAAAACACGAGCATATTTATGTATTTATTTCCAATATTATTGTTTTAATTATCCATATTGAGAATTAGCCTGGTTTAAAATTAGCAAGGATATAAGATTTCAGATATCCAGTTCTCATCTCTGAATAAGTAATCCCTGTTTAGTTCTCTGGGGGAGGGGAAAACTTTTCTTCCTCTACTCATCTGAGGCTTCAAGCATCAAACTGATAACAGAGATTAACAGCAAAAACATAACAAACAAGTTAAAGAAAACAAAAAACAGACTTAGTCACAAACTTCAAGGGAAGAAAAAAAGTATTTTCCTTCTATTCTTGTAGATTCTCAGTTGGTTGGCTGGGACCCCTAAAAAAAAAAAAAAAAAAAAAACCCTAGAAGTTTATTGAAATGTTTATGTGTACATCACATATATACATGGGGATAATTCAGGGATGAGTAACAAATAATTGCCTGGAACTTGTGCTTAAATCCCATCTTCACCCAAAACGGATGACTATGAGGAAGGCAAGTTATAAGAAGGTGGCCAGAAAAAGTACAGTAAACAAAGGTCAGGTTTGTTTTGCAAATTTTAATTGATACCTTCTCCAGTGATAAGAGGCTCTTGTGATTAAGAGTCTTCCCACTCTTGATGATACAGAGATGTGACTCAAGGAGGATTTTAGGATTTATATGCCATCCAACCAAGTGTGGAGAAGAAGCTAGACACAGGAAAAAGGATCAGGGGCTGCTGGGAGGGGAGTTAGCAAGTATGGGAAGGTATGGTACAGTATGGTACATAAAGAGCATTCAGTAAGATTAGCTTTGCAGGTTCAAAGTGAGGGCTTGTCCATCGATAAGAGCTGTAAAGTGTCATCTTCATATTAGAGAGAGTTGTTCAGTTGCTCAGTTGTGTCCAACTCTTTGCAATCCCATGGACTGCAGCACGCCAGGCCTCCCTGNGATTAAATGAAACAGTATTCAATATTCAGTGTAATCAACTTTATTTTTTTTAATTGGAGGAGATTAAAATAGCTGGTAAAACACGAGCATATTTATGTATTTATTTCCAATATTATTGTTTTAATTATCCATATTGAGAATTAGCCTGGTTTAAAATTAGCAAGGATATAAGATTTCAGATATCCAGTTCTCATCTCTGAATAAGTAATCCCTGTTTAGTTCTCTGGGGGAGGGGAAAACTTTTCTTCCTCTACTCATCTGAGGCTTCAAGCATCAAACTGATAACAGAGATTAACAGCAAAAACATAACAAACAAGTTAAAGAAAACAAAAAACAGACTTAGTCACAAACTTCAAGGGAAGAAAAAAAGTATTTTCCTTCTATTCTTGTAGATTCTCAGTTGGTTGGCTGGGACCCCTATAAAAAAAAAAAAAAAAAAAACCCTAGAAGTTTATTGAAATGTTTATGTGTACATCACATATATACATGGGGATAATTCAGGGATGAGTAACAAATAATTGCCTGGAACTTGTGCTTAAATCCCATCTTCACCCAAAACGGATGACTATGAGGAAGGCAAGTTATAAGAAGGTGGCCAGAAAAAGTACAGTAAACAAAGGTCAGGTTTGTTTTGCAAATTTTAATTGATACCTTCTCCAGTGATAAGAGGCTCTTGTGATTAAGAGTCTTCCCACTCTTGATGATACAGAGATGTGACTCAAGGAGGATTTTAGGATTTATATGCCATCCAACCAAGTGTGGAGAAGAAGCTAGACACAGGAAAAAGGATCAGGGGCTGCTGGGAGGGGAGTTAGCAAGTATGGGAAGGTATGGTACAGTATGGTACATAAAGAGCATTCAGTAAGATTAGCTTTGCAGGTTCAAAGTGAGGGCTTGTCCATCGATAAGAGCTGTAAAGTGTCATCTTCATATTAGAGAGAGTTGTTCAGTTGCTCAGTTGTGTCCAACTCTTTGCAATCCCATGGACTGCAGCACGCCAGGCCTCCCTGTCCTTCACCATCTCCCAGAGCTTGCTCAAACTTATGTCCATTGAGTCAGTGATGCCATCCAACCATTTCATCCTCTACCATCTCTTTCTCCTCCTGCTTTCAATCTTTCCCAGCATCAGGGTCTTTCCTAATGAGTCGGCTCTACACATCAGGGGGCCAAAGTGTGGGAGCTTCAGCTTCAGCATCAGTCCTTCCAATGAATATTCAGTACTGATTCCCTTTAGGATAGACTGGTTGGATCTCCTTGCAGTCCAAGGGACTCTCAAGAGTCTTCTCTCAAAAGAATCAATTCTTTAGTGCTCAACTTTCTTTATGGTCCAACTCTCACATCCATTCATGACTACTGGAAATACCATAATTTCGACTGTAAAGACCTTTGTTGGCAAAGTAATGTCTGCTTTTTAATATACTGTTGACATCTTAACAAATAAAAATCTTCTAAGTGTAAATTTCCTTTAAAAAAATATACGCTTTGTTTTTAGAGCTTTTCCTACATCTGCTGTTTCTCAGTTGCTTTCAACTCAGAATAATCTTTATGCCAAACTGGTGTATTTGGGGGTGGCATATTCTGTTCCTCTAGTTTTCTTTCCTCTGTGTGCAACTAGCATTTTAGAGCTACTGCCTTGGAAGGTCAGCTCTTTGTTTAGACAGGGCTTCCCAGCATGGCGTTTCTCAGTATTGTTATATTCAGTATCTGATTCCAGGTGTCTGTTCTTTAATTATTTATGACCACCTCCTTCCAAACTGGACTATGGGCACCAGAAAACTGACTGGAAACTGATGCCCCACAAAATGGTAAAATATAATTTAACTATCAAGACTAAAGAAAGAATAAATTAGAACAGAAGGTTAAATCTTAGAAGATAAATTACCATATCAAAATATAGATCAGGATGTTGCATAATTCCTCCCAGTAAAATGGTTAACTCCTCGAGGTCAGGAACTATTATATATTTCATGTTCTATCAGCATTTGGCACAGCACCTACATGTAATTGATGCTCAATAAATATTGATGGTTCATTTTATTTCATTTATTTGTGAAAAAGCAAAGCAGGAAAAAAAAAAGTGTGCCTAACATATCATGAAAACAGTTTCTTTTTTATTGATGGGAGCCTGCCAGAATGAGAACCCTGACACAATTGTAAAGAATCAGGGAACTGTCCCCTCTCAGAGTGCTTCACTTCCTGGCCGATTTTAAACACCTGGAGGAATAAACCACTGAAAAATCTTTGTGGTGTCTCCAGTTAAGCTTGAGTTTAGTCTCACAGCTCTCAGTGTGGACACTCATTTCCAAAATTTAATGTGAATCCTTGAGGGGTGAAATTGGCTCAAATGATATTAGCAGAGGAAAGGAACTTCAATTTAACATACATTCACTAATTATGTTATTATTATTCTTAATTGTTTCAAAACATAAAAGATGAAAAGCTAAAACATAATTTTAATTGGCAAAGGAATTTCATACTAGGAAGGCACCTCTTGATTAGCAGCTGTGTAGGCAGGGGGAGGGTTCGGGGTATGGAAATTTGGCTGAGAATTCACATGGAAAAGTGCTCAGTGTGCTTCAAAATAGCTCAATCAGTTCTCAGCGTGCAGTGAAAGCCCTCAACTGGTGCTCAACTTCCCGCATATTTAAATAAGTTGAGAGCTTACTTTTAAAAAGTGCTCAATCGGGAGTGCTCAAGTTGTGGGGCCTATTAGTTGAATGCTAATTAACTTCTTTCCTATGGTTCAGTTCTCTTAAGCAGAGGGACGCTTTTGCTGTTCAGGTTTCCAGGTTGAACCTGGACTTTGCCGGATACATTGAGAGATCTGCATATCTTGTGGAGGAGGCAAGCATCCAGCCAACCATTCCCATGGCTTTCTTTGGCTCAGTTTCATTGTCTCTCTCTGCCTCTCTCATGCACATCACCCTCCTCCCTATTTCTGGCTTTACTGTCTTGCTTTGAAGTTATTTTGCAAAGACTAAATAGAAGAACTTGCTGTTTTATTTGATCTGATATCTTTTTATTCCTGATGCATAGTTTGTTTTTTCCCAAGGGCCTTTTCAATCATTTTGATATCATTTGCTGCTCAGAAATGGTTTTGAGCATTAAGTTGAAGAAATTGTGTAGTTCCAAAAGGTCCACTTTTAATTTGGTTTACTCATTAGCGTATTATTTTTGAAGTAGGAAAGATGAGTCCCATAATATGTCCTATATAAAATAAACAACTCCATTTCATAATTTGCTTAAAATCAAACTTGAGCTATATGTTAAGAATCTAGTTTGGGAGGAAAACGATACTATATTTCACTACTGCTATAAGTTTAGATGAAGATTTAAATGGAATTTTGTTTTCTATGATGATTTCAAAATCTCATAGGATGATGCACTGATGTGTGAGTGCAGTTTTTAAAACACATTCAAATGATGTCATGTATTCCCTTTGCAAGTACTTCATTATGCATTTTTTAAAAAAACTTTTATTAGAGTATATATATTTAGGTGGTAACTGTTACCAAACCCAAACTTGTGTTGACTTTCCCATAGGCAGTAAAAAACCAATCCACTGACATTTTAAGGTGAGTAAAATAACTTTTCAGTTCAGTTCAGTTCAGTTGCTCAGTCGTGTCCAACTGTTTGCGACCCCATGAATCGCAGCATGCCAGGCCTCCCTGTCCATCACCAACTCCCAGAGTTCACTCAGACTCACGCCCATCCAGTCAGTGATGCCATCCAGCCATCTCATCCTCTGTCGTCCCTCTCTGTCTTTTCCAATGAGTAAACTCTTCGCATGAGGTGGCCAAAGTACTGGAGCTTCAGCTTTAGCATCATTCCTTCCAAAGAAATCCCAGGGCCTATCTCCTTCAGANTGTCCAACTGTTTGCGACCCCATGAATCGCAGCATGCCAGGCCTCCCTGTCCATCACCAACTCCCAGAGTTCACTCAGACTCACGCCCATCCAGTCAGTGATGCCATCCAGCCATCTCATCCTCTGTCGTCCCTCTCTGTCTTTTCCAATGAGTAAACTCTTCGCATGAGGTGGCCAAAGTACTGGAGCTTCAGCTTTAGCATCATTCCTTCCAAAGAAATCCCAGGGCCTATCTCCTTCAGAATGGACTGGTTGGATCTCCTTGCAGTCCAAGGGACTCTCAAGAGTCTTCTCCAACATCATAGTTCAAAAGCATCGATTCTTTGGCGCTCAGCCTTCTTCACAGTCCAACTCTCACATCCATACATGACTACTGGAAAAACCATAGCCTTGACTAGACGGACCTTAGTTGACAAAGTAATGTCTCTGCTTTTCAATATGCTATCTAGGTTGCTCATAAGTTTTCTTCCAAGAAGTAAGCATCTTTTAATTTCATGGCTGCAGTCACCATCTGCAGTCATTTTGGAGCCCCAAAAGATA
Source organism: Neotragus moschatus (assembly GCA_006410615.1). NCBI lineage: Eukaryota > Metazoa > Chordata > Mammalia > Artiodactyla > Bovidae > Neotragus > Neotragus moschatus. The sequence continues at coordinate 4,595,371 of SJYA01001316.1, read as the reverse complement.
AAATCTGACACTGTTTCCACTGTTTCCCCATATATTTGCCATGAAGTGATGGGACCGGATGCCATGATCTTCATTTTCTGAATATTAAGCTTTAAGCCAACCTTTTAACTAGCATCTAATGCAGGGTTAATGCATTAGCCTCCTAATTCATCTCCCAGCCAACCTCGCCACAAAGCAAAAAAGTGCCTTCCCATCTATAAATGTCATTGGAAAGGTCATGGGTTTTGGTGGAGATATCAAGACTTCTTAGGCTGAAGCCATTGAAAATGTGTGTCATCTAACTCCAAGGTTCTCCAAGCAACCTTCTACTTTAACTGGCTTCAGTTTTGGGCTACCTGGACAAAGTAGCTTGGAGAAAGACTCAGTTGGTCAATTGAATACATTGTTAGAAAATGCTATTCAATATAAATTTTATGTCAATCATAACTCAATTTAAAAAGAAAGAAAATATGTTAGCTACTCATATTCCCATATGTATGAAAAGGATATGAATCTCACTGGAAATTAATACATTTGGATCAGGGCTTTCTATCCCAGTCAGAATTTTGCTAATGTGATTCTGCATGAGTGATGGGTGGGTGCCCAGTGTTATAATAACCACTTCCTGAGTCTGCAGTGCTAATGGTCTGACCTTGGATGGTGATGAATTCACTAAGGTAATGACTATCACACCTTGAAGCCACTTGAGAAACTTGCTGGATGTTGAATCACATTTACAGTTTTTCTCTTTGAATTTCTATTGAATGTATGTGATGTTTTCACAGTAATACCATGCTCAATTTTGTGAGCATAATGAACATTATTTTTTTAAACCATTATTACCCTGATAATAAAACTATAAAACTAAGGCAATACAATGAAAATCAACTATTGATATTTTTAGGAACCTGGGGTTGCTTACAATGATAATAGCCAATTAGGATTATCTCTTTTATAAAACAAAATGAAGAAATTTGGGTAACAGAGCTATCCTCACAAATTCTGCCCAGTGGCTATAAGAGGCAGCACCTTGTTATTGCTTTGCTCTAAAATGAAGAAAGAAATGTATGCCCTGTTGCCCCTCACTGTTTGGCATATTGGAAATTGTTTATTAAATTACCCTTTACAGAGTTTCACCATGTTCTCTCTCTCTGAAAATGAAAGCTAATTCAGCTTTCTTATCTTTTTGATAGAAAAAAATGATATCTAGAATTGGAGTTTACTATGCAATCATACATTCAAGTGATGTATTTATTTTAATAAACCAAGAAGGTATTTAGGTGGTTTGTGTCAATTTTAAACAATTATCTTTTCTGTTTTACTTGACCTAGTTAATGATTTGCAAACAGATATGATTCAACAAAACATTAGTTGAAATGTTTAGTGAAATCTTAAAACAACTGCTTTTGATATTCCTGAACAATAGCAGGTTCCAGGTTCAGCCTACTGTGAGATGTGTGGGGCTTGTTTGCAATCAGCTCTGACATTTACAGAAATTTCCACTACAAAGGAGTTCTATTTTGAAAACACTTATTAGAGAGCAGTTGAATGTGTGTCCTTCATTGAGCACTACTTCTTTTTGCTGTTGTTTTTGTAGTTTTTAATTGTTAGCCAAGATTAAGAAATGCTTGAGATCCATCAGGCTGTGTCATTTGATTGCTCTAGAAGATACATACATATATATGTATATTTTTAATATTGTATATTCCAAATTAAGATTGTTAACATCTTATTAATATGCAAATCCTTGTTATGACAATGCTTTTCCTCTACTGTATGAACTCCTTTTCAGCTGAAAATTAATAAAGCCTCTCAGTTGGTCCTAGAGTTTTCATCGGTATGAACAGATGTTACTATTGTTTGTTTGGCTGGAGCATTTACTTTGAAAGATACCATCTGAGTTTGAAAATAAACTAAGCCCTAGTTTTGTACAATAGTATCAGGAAAATATTTTTGTTTTGTTTTGAGTTCAGTGGTAGACCAACGGTAGTTATCTGACCATTTTTAGGATGTGATTTTCAGAAAGAAGTCATGCTTTATTTTTTTTTCCTTTCGATGTCCAGTCAACAATAACAATAGCAAAACGTGTGTTAAATGGGGGTCAAATGACAGTGCACCTGTAACAGTACTCTTTAAAACTAAGTAGTATGCTAAAATTTTAACCATTTTATCTGTTTTATAAAAAAATCACTGTTCAAACTAATTACAAGTTCTTTTCAGCATCATAATACACTTGTAGGTAGATAGTGTTATTATCCCCATTTTATAGATGAAGAAGGTAAGGTACAAGAAGATAAATAGCCTTGCAAAGGTCATGCTGTATATTATAACCCAGGCAATCTGCCTCCATATTTTGTGCTTATACCTGACTTACTATGCACTGTTAAAAATCCCAGATGTTTTCATTATTTCCCTCTGAATGCTAGCCCCTAGAGTTTTATAAGTCCTTGCCTTAATGGTAAGAAAGTACACTTTCCAACAGTAGTCTTGTTATTCTCTGACCAAAAATGTAGTCAAAGTTTCTGAGGGACACACATCCGAAAGGAAAGGAGGAGAAAGAAAGAGGCCAACGGGTTAGCTAAGTCTCACCAGTCCTGAAATGGGATGAAAAAATCATAATAGCCCATTTATATCATTTAATCTTAAGGTTAAATTTTTCAATGGAAAACCACGGTTTAAAGATCTTAACATATGAAGTAAACACTGGTTGCAATAGTCTAGTTTATCTTATGCATAGTAGAATAAATTATTTTAACAGATCATGCATAAAGTTGCATATCATTATAAATGCAACGCAAATGGAATTCTAAAGGAGAAAATATAGAAGAATCTGCCACTGAAGAAAATATACTTGATTAAAGATAATTTTATTGTTCCATAATCAGCTATCAATAGAATACTAAATGAGTAAGACTTCATTAAATGTGTAAGGTAATTCCATACACAGACCAAGACCTCTGGGAGGTTAAAGAACCAGTGATTTCCAGGGTATAGAATACCATATGAATCTTAAAGGCAAAGAGGCTGCTTTTATAACACCAAAAATAGTAAAGCCTTTAAAATGGATAGACAGATAGATAAATAGATACAGGATGATATGTCCTCCTCATTTGAATAGTTTATAATCTAAGACTGCTGATTATGAAAGAAAAATTAATATAAAAGTATAAATACAAGCAGAGAAAATACATATGTAATTGTTTAAAATCTCAGACTACATGCAGTTATTTCAAATTCTGAGTGGTGAGACCTGGCTTATAAATGTTGCCATCACTGCCAATTGATGTTTGGCAAAGTCATGCTTAACCCTGCTAAAGTTTCCATAGGAAATCAGTATTTTGCAATTTGTTCATCTTAGGCAGGTGGTTATAGCAAATCTCAAGCCTGATTTATTTGCCCCTTGATCTCATTGAAGAAGGGGGAACAAAAATTAAATGCAAAATAAAATAAACGTTCAAATTATTGGAAACAATTTTATACACATTATGATCATTACTCTGTAGAATTATGCCTTGCCCTTGAGAAATCTGCATCTTGCATTGAGCAAACTGCCAATTTATAAGACTGCTGCTTGAGCTGACATAGATATACGACAGGCACTTTGTCCTTTAGGCCTAGAAGGAACCATGAAACTACTCTGTCAGTATCATTCATGCAGTTGACAAATAATATCAAACCTGTTTAGTGGAGCAAGTAAACAGAGTAAAGAGGATTTCATGATAGAAAGAAATAGTAAATGGATGCACAGATGAGGCTAGGATAACGTTTGAGATGGCAGTGAGACATGCAATATAAGCTATCTTGCTGTATTTTGTACATTATTTAATAGTTATGAAATGTACTTGAAACAAATGTTTTATCTCTAGGAGACAGAAAATATGGGGTTGTTTTAAATATATTATGTCTACCAGATTACCTCACCTGCCTCTTGAGAAACCTATATGCAGGTCAGGAAGCAACAGTTAGAACTGGATGTGGAACAACAGACNACCTGATGTTAAGAGTTGACTCATTGGAAAAGACTCTGGTGCTGGGAGGGATTGAGGGCAGGAGGAGAAGGGGACGACACAAGATGAGATGGCTGGATGGCATCACTGACTCAATGGACGTGAGTTTGAGTGAACTCCGGGAGTTGGTGATGGACAGGGAGGCCTGGTGGGCTGCAAATTGTGGGGTTGCAGAATCACACATGACTAAATGTTGAACTTTAAGCCAACTTTTCTGAATGTTGAGCTTTAAGCCAACTTTTTCACTCTCCCTTTTCGCTTTCATCAAGAGGCTTTTTAGTTCCTCTTCACTTTCTGCCAGAAAGGTGATGTCATCTGCATATCTGAGGTTATTGATATTTCTCCTGGCAATCTTGATTCCAACTTGTGCTTCTTCCAGCCCAGTGTTTCTCGTGATGTTCTCTGCATAGAAGTTAAATAAACAAGGTGACAATATACTGCCTTGAGGTACCCCTTTTCCTATTTGGAACCAGTCTGTTGTTCCATGTCAGATAAGATGAACTCAAAACTGGAAAACCATTGACAGTGGATTAACTGTGGTAGCCATGAAGACTTGCAAGGAAGGTAAGACAGAGAAAAATAAAAGGTATATATCCTTTTTGGAAGAGGCATCTAAGCTCAGGGGAGTCAGGTTACTAATGTAAAAATCACATGCTTAGTAAATGAATGAACACCACTTCATATCTCACCACACACACACGTAGGTGTTTGTGTGTGCACACGCACACACACACACACCCTAATTTGTGCCTGACATCATCCATAGCATTGAGGATACTATGGTAGTAAAGAAGAGAGATAGATTTAATTCTTTCATTTATTTTCTAATGTATGATAGGAGATATAAACATAGTAACAAAAATTTTGATATTAGTAAATGTTGTAATGAAATGAGATAATGGGGAATTTCTTTCCAAGAAGCCTATTTATTTTTTACCTGGGCTTCCCTGGTGACTCAGACAGTAGAAAAATCTACCTGCAATGCAAGAGACCCAGGTTCAATCCCTGGATCAGAATGATCCCCTGGAGGAAGGAATGGCAACCCACTCTAGTGGACAGAGGAGTCTGGCGGGGTACAATCCTGAGGTCACAAAGAGTTGTACCTAATATGTATCACAATATCCTATAATGTTCCTCTTTGCTATTAAGAACATTTTCCAAAACCATTTGTTGTTCAGTTGGTAAGTCGTGTCCAGCTCTTTGCGACCTCATGGACTGCAGCACACCAGGTTCCTCTGTCCTCCACAGGCTCCTGGAGTTTGCTCAAATTAATGTCTATTGAGTCAGTGATACTATCTAACCATCTCATTCTCTGCTGCCCCCTTCTTCTTTTGCTTTTTATCTTTCCCAGCATCAGGGCCTTTTCCAATGAGTCAGCTCCTTCGTATCAGGTGGCCAAAGTACTGGAGCTTCAGCTGCAGCATCAGTCCTTCCAATGAATATTCAGGGTTGATTTCCTTTAGGATTGACCAATTTGATCTCCTTGTGTGACTGCTAAGTCACTTCAGTCATGTCCGACTCTTTGCGATCCTATGGACTGTAGCCTGCCAGTCCCCTTTGTCCATGGGATTCTCCAGGCAAGAATACTGGAGTGGGTTGCCATTCCTTTCTCCAGGAGATCTCCCCAACCCAGGAATTGAACCTGTCTCTTATGTCTCCTGCATCAGCAGGTGGGTTATTGACCACTAGTGCCACCTGACCTCTTTACAGCCCTATAATTTATTGCTCTGTAGTCAGATTTCCTAGATTCTACACACATTTTGTGTGTGACCTTGAGCCTGTCTGAGCCTCAATTTCCTCACTGGCAAAACAGAGTTATTAGCAATACTTACCAACATCTTGTAATTATAAAAGTAATAAATCATTAAATCTATGTAAAACAGAAAATAATGTCTGCTACTTAAAAACTCAAATATGCACTATTTTTGTTCTTTTCACTATGTTTGCATATGATTATTATTAACCACAGTTTAAAATACTATTAAGCCATAATAAGCTTTTGTGTTGGTGGACTCTTGGTCCAATGTCAGAAATACTTGATAAATTAGAGTTTCAGTACCTCTAAGAATATCTCAAGTGAACCTATTCATTGCAACTCAAGGTTCTCTAAATTTGATATGCTTGAACTTTCATGGATAACACTTTTATGCATCTTACTCTTATTTGCTTTCCAGTAAACACTTATTGATACATTATGCCCTTTATATTCTATTACTTATGTTCACTACTTTTATTTGAACCACTAATACTTCACATCTCTATATTCCTACATTACAATATGTCCAGCCAAAATATTTAACCAGTTAATTTCCTAACCTGAAAGCTACTCTGACATGTTACTTTCAGATTGATTCATGAATCTTCACATTGGATGCTATTCTACTTTCTTAATTAATTAATTACACATCTACTTACTCAGTTATCTAAGCCAGACAAGTGAGAATTGCTTTCCCTGCACACCTCATAGACTTCCCTGTTCTCCCAGTTATCTTTCTCTCTCCATCACCATTGCCATTATGCTTCTTAAGATATATGTTAGCCTTCATTTTGTCTTTTCAGCTTATTACTTTAGTTCTAAATTTGCTGGTGTCACATATAGAATATGGTAAAATTTCACAAACCATTTATATGATGGGAAACCAAACATTAGGAGAAAATAGTGTTATGAAAATGGAAGTACATAAACTATGTCTGGATCCTTCTTGGGTGACCAAGAATGAGTACAATAATATTCTAAGTAACTGTGTACTGACTGTAAAGGGGAAAATTAAGCAGCAGATACTTCCTCTGTAATAAAGTTGAACTATGCAGACATAAGTTATGAAGCAGAAATTAAGACAAGAAAAATGTCAAGTGGGGGCTTGATGAGCTCTACCATCCCTTAATCTCTATAAGATTCCATGCTATATTTGATACAGTCAATTGACATTTGCTCAATTTTGTGTAAATGCAATAAAAATGCACCCTCATACATCTCCTCAACCCATATACTACCACTTATCATCATGTACCTTCTGTCATGGATTCTGAAGCTACCATTACAAATGTAACTGATAAATTACCAAAAAAAAGAAATAAGTCAGGATACAATGAAGATAAATATAATAGAATTTTGAATAGCCATGTTAGCTTGATGTTACATATCTTCTCTGAGCCAAATTTTCTAATACTGGAAACAAATTTCAAAATGTTGAAATCTAAGATTCTAAGTCAATTAACACATTTTATTTAAATAGAGTAAAATCATGGTTTTACTGGACTTCCCTGACAGTTCAGTTGGTCTAGATTTCCAGAGTAGATAAAATTTTATGGCTAAAATATTAGAAAATATAAGCGTACTGTTCACTTTTGCACTGAAACCTCTTTCTACTCCTTGTGGTTCTGGTATTTCAGTAAGGTCACAGAAAAAAACTGACCTCAAATATAAAATTATATCTGTGTCACATTTTGACAAATTGCTTTAGTCTCTGGAGAACTGTCTGCTTGTTTTATTTACAGAGTTTTTGAACTTCTGCTGGAGAAAATGCATTTAAATTTTCCAATTTTCCACAACTCAGGTTATTTGAAGTAAAGTTTAATTTCATATTCAGATCTTTATATTGATAGGTTTCCCTTATTTCCTGTTATCTTGTAGTTCTATTTATTTTTCGTTTTGGTTTCCATTGTATTTTTAATTTATTTCAATTAATAGGTATTAAAAAAAAGTCACTCAGTCATGTCTAACTCTTTGCAACACTATGGACTCCTCCTGCCAGGCTCCTCTGTCCATGGAGTTCTCCAGGCCAGAATACTGGAGTGAGTAGCCGTTGACTTCTCCAGGGGATCTTCTCAACCCAGGGATCAAACCCAGGTCTCCTGCATTGCAGATGGATTCTTTACCATCTGAGCCACCAGGGAAGCCCGTATTAATAGGTATACAAAACCGGTTTTAGATTTAAAGCTACACATATAGTGTTTCCATTTCTTTTTAAATTTGGAGATGAAATTTATGTAAACGAGTTACGTATGAGCTCTCATGAACCAAAGATCTTTAGTTTTGTGCTGTATCTTTAAGGCCTGCTGCATTGGGTCCTATATCTTGCTATTCTGGCAGTTGATTGAATTTAGATAATAAGGAAATATGACCAACAGGCAATTTCAAGTCCCTGACGTACTTTCATGAAAGACAAGTCAAAAGCAGTGATACTGCAGATTTGAAATAGAAAACTAATACTGAAGATATTCTTAATGGTTTTTGTAAACAGATTATTCCTTTTTTATCTGAAATACATGTGTTTAAATTATTACCTAAAAATCTATATACAATATATAGCACTGTCAAGCTAACACATGACTGTTTATGAAAACAATAGCTTTGGCAAAATTTTGTGCAATGGAGATTTAACAGGCTTTCTGTTGCATTGCACTATATCATGAATAGGCTTAGTGTTTATTACAAGTTTCAGGAAGCATTTTTTGAATTTTATGCCTTTAACAAGGAATTTAGACCGTTGGTAAGCAATATTTGTGATTCAATATTTAAAGCAAAATACCTACTGCTTTTTTTCAAATTTCCCTACCACTGCTTGGGAGAAACTTAAATTTCTATGAGAGTTATTATAATATGGTCATCTGTGATATGTACCTGTGTAGATCAGATTCATTTAAAAAAAATATCCAACTACATCAAAATGCATAAGTAGATTGAAAGAGTTATGAGGCTGAAATATGACTGTGTTTGTCAAATGTCTATTAAGAACTGAGAAGGATCAATATGCAGGCTGAAAATTTAACATGAACTATTTCACCGACAAAAGCAGAAAATACAACTATCCTCGGTCAGAGGCAGAGGATTTAATTACAGTAGTGGCAATAGCCATGAAATTAGCATTTGCACTGGTCCTGTGTGTCCCCGGTCTACACAGGGCAATGTGGAAAACTCATATAGCTACTCTACACACCATAGATTTGCATCGTGGCTGAGGAACCTACACTTAAGGGATGCGGTCTTTTATAATAGACTGTAAGAAGGCATGCCGTTGGCCCCAGAGAATGAATTTATCTTTGTTACATCAATAATAAACCAATATGCCCTGTGTTACCTTTATCTTCCAAGACTGTTTGCTAAATGAACATCCTTGCAAAGATAGTTTGAAACAAAAAAACAGTGGGCATCTTGCTCATAAGACATGCAAAATTTCAAGCAAACCCATGGAAAATTGTCTCTGACAATGTGAAATTCAATTTCAACTTTTTCATTCCTATCCAAGGAAAACTGATTCCCTTTGATTGAATTTAAAGAAAGTATAGATATGCATTTGAACTGTACATGAAGTAAATGTATGCTAATATTGGTTGAATCAATCTTGTATACTTTTGTTCCTTATGAGATTGTGTTATGTAAAAAAATGTTCTCCTGCTTTAAAAGCATGTTAACATAACTGGTTTGGAACACAAGGAGGAGCTACTTAGATCAATTTATCCCACATTATGACTGCAGATTTTACTCTTAATTGCCATGTCTCTCATTAATTATTTCGTGAGTATACCAAGGTTTGTACAAAAATTAAACATTCTACTGATATTCCCAGACTGAATATGTTCTGCTGATTCAGCTTATGTTACTGTCCTTATGCTATGCTATGCTAAGTCGCTTCAGTCGTGTCCGACCCTGTGCGACCCCACAGACGGCAGCCCACCAGGCTCCCCCGTCCCTGGGATTCTCCAGGCAAGAACACTGTCGTTATAGAGGAAGGAAATATGACATGGAATAGAGGATATAAACTGTACATATTAAGTGGAATTGTAAGACTTCTATTTTTCATGTAAATCCTAGTTGCTTCTTCAGCCAAGTTTGAACTTTTGATAAAGCTGGGTTTCATATATTTACTATTGCATTGCACTTTCAAGTATTGTATTTAATTTCTGAGTTTATAAAAAAAGTGCGCATATCATTAAATTGTATGATTTCATTTTATGGCTAGGTTTTCATTTTTATAAGACTTGAAGCCAGTATGAAGACTTTTTAAGAGCTAGTATGCCTTCTTTGACTGCTTTGAAAGTTTTCAGAGGAGTATTCTAACATCTGGATCAGTTCAGTTCAGTTCAGTCGCTCAGTCATGTCCGACTCTTTGCAACCCCATGAATCACAGCACGCCAGGCCTCCCTGTCCATTACCAACTCCCAGAGTTCACTCAGACTCACGCCCATTGAGTCCGTGATGCCATCTAGCCATCTCATCCTCTGTTGTCCCCTTCTCCTCCTGCCCCCAATCCCTCCCAGCATCACAGTCTTTTCCAATGAGTCAACTCTTTGCATGAGGTGGCCAAAGTACTGGAGCTTCACCTTTAGCATCATTCCTTCCAAAGAAATCCCAGGGCCGATCTCCTTCAGAATGGACTGGTTGGATCTCCTTGCTGTCCAAGGGACTCTCAAGAGTCTTCTCCAACACCACACTTCAAAAGCGTCAATTCTTCAGTGCTCAGCCTTCTTCACAGTCCAACTCTCACATCCATACATGACCACTGGAAAAACCATAGCCTTGACTAGACGGACCTTAGTCGACAAAGTAATGTCTCTGCTTTTGAATATGCTATCTAGGTTGGTCATAACTTTTCTTCCAAGGAGTAAGCATCTTTTGATTTCATGGCTGCAGTCACTATCTACAGTGATTTTGGAGCCCAGAAAAATAAAGTCTGACACTGTTTCCACTGTTTCCCCATCTATTTCCCATGAAGTGATGGGACCAGAGGCCATGATCTTCGTTTTCTGAATGTTGAGCCTTAAGCCAACTTTTTCACTCTCCTCTTTCACTTTCATCAAGAGGCTCTTTGGTTCTTCTTCACTTTCTGCCATAAGGATGGTGTCATCTGCATATCTGAGGTTATTGATATTTCTCCCAGCAATCTTGAATCCAGCTTGTGTTTCTTCCAGTCTAGCATTTCTCATGATGTATTCTGCATATAAGTTGAGTAAGCAGGGTGACAGTATACAGCCTTGACATACTCCTTTTCCTATTTGAAACCAGTCTGTTGTTCCATGTCCAGTTCTAACTGTTGCTTCCTGACCTGCATACAGATTTCTCAAGGGGCAGGTCAGGTGGTCTGGTATTCCCATCTCTCTCAGAATATCTGGATACAACTAGAATTATCTCTGTAAGAACGAAATATACATTTTGCTTTCTTTCTTTTATTTGCATTGTATATAAGCTTTGGCCTAAATATAGTTAATTTTGTTTGAAGTAACTAACTAGGCAGTTTTTTTTTAAGGATATTGCACATTTCTGAGTTACTCACTCCAGGAAAATTGAGGAATTTAATATGAACAACTGGGAACACACATAGTAATGCAATACATTTACTCTAATGTGATATTAGCTTGCATCCAAATAACCAGGTTCAAATAACCAAATAACCTGGGTCTCACCCCAAAATTTCTGATTCAGTGATGCCAGATAATTTTCATTACCTGGAGATGCTCACTGCTGATCCAGGGACCATACTTAGGGAATCCTTGCTCAAAAAAAAAAAAAAAATGGTGTTTGAAGAATGGAAATGAAGTTGATAAAGATGAGGGCAGTAAGAAATGCATAATACTTTCTGTCCTGGTGCTTGGACATCTGCTAAATTCTTTACATATATAAGGGCTTCTCTAGAGGCTCAACTGGTAAAGAATCCACCTGCAATGCAGAAGACCTGAATTTGATCCCTGCATTGGGAAGATACCTTGGAGAAGGGAACAGCTACCCACTTCAGTATTCTGGCCTGGAGAATTCCATGGACTCTATAGTCCATGGGGTCTCAAAGAGTTGGACAAGACTGAGCAACTTTCACTTTCACTTTACATATGTAAACTCATTATGTCTTGTGATTATTTTTCCTTAGTGAAAAAATTGAAGCTTAAGGAAGTTAAATAAATGGCCCAAGATCACAACATTGAAAAGTGTAGTCTTATGCTAAAGCCTATCTGACTTCATCTTCTTCACAGAGAGTAGAAAAAGTACTCACAGAAGAGAAATAAATTGTCACAACAGGAGGAGAAATAACTACCGTCTGTGAGGGCCTATGGCTCTAAAAAGTAGATGTGAGGAAGGCATCATCACTCAGGAGAGCCAGATACAACCTGTGGCTTCTGATACGAGCTGGAGAGAAATTTCCTGTGTGGGAATTAGCACTTGGAATTTCACTCCTTTAATGAAGCAGAGACCACTCAAGGTCATGAGACACTCACAAGCAACCTGCAATTGACAAGGGGAAAGATAAACACCAAATCAGGTCAAACCAGGGTTTTTTCATAGTTTTCATATTTATAAATAAATGGCTTCTGTGACTTAGCGTAAATAACAATATTTCTTCATCAAAATCCTGGAGACTGAAATGGCATACTCTCTGTGCTTCATGCCCAATAAAAGTCCAAAATGATGTATTTGCCAGAGTACCCATAAAAGGCACCATTAATCATCTGGTTGCAGTGACAAGGGCGAAGACAGAATATCAGGGGAAAGTGGGAACTTGGTAGATAAGTCTTAAAACCTGAACCATAGGCCAAAACAAAAATGTCAGAGCCTCTCCTACCTTTACTTTTCTTGTTTCTCTTACAGTTATTGTAATAGCTGTTTCCCCTTCGAAGAATGCTCATTTTTCTGATTTCCACATGACTGGCTCCTTCCTGCTATTCAAATCTCAAATATTGCAACCTCAGGGGGATGCATTCCCAAGTGTCCACATCCATACCGCTTATGTACATATGTTTCAGTGTATATTTTAGTCATTTATTTGTGAATTAGCTTTCTCTCCAACCACTATAATGAAGCTTTGTTAAAAAGGACATTTCTGCCTTTTTTTTTTTTTACTGATATACTTTTAACATATAAACTGTGTCCAGCACACATTAAGTTTTTCATAATTGCTAATTCTTTGAATAAAAGAATGAAGGGAAAGAGGAAAGAGAGGAATAAGGAAAGTACGGAAATTGCAGTACTTGAACTCTCAATGGATTAATCACAAAATTTTCATGCCTGAAATCTATGCTGAGTTCCTAAGCTAGCAGCTCTCCACACTCTTCCCTTTATGGTCTTCTGTCTGCAGTGAGGAGCTAATGTAATGTAGTTATGTGATTATAGTCTCTTTGATTTTTGCCTCCACTCCTTTTCCCTTAACGCTCAAGATAGACGAAGGGGTATACGCATGCAAAATAAAGTTGAAAACTGCAAACAAATATGATCAATTTTTAATTAGATTGAATCACTTGAAAAATAATTCACTTAGCTCCAGAAGTAATATGAATTATGTAGGAGACACAAGACAAAATATTTTAATTCTACTTTTCCCCTTTGTCAGGAAAACTCCTTAAAAGCCCAATTGCATGTTTATATTCTTGTAATCAATTGCAAACTAATTTTATTCATGAGGTTGTATTTAAACTAATAGTGAAAAAAGTTAACTCAGTTTGGTAATATATTTGGATTTCCATTTGTTATGGAATTTAAATCAAGGGATTTGGAAATAAAGAGGACAATTCAATTCTGATAAAAATTGAGTCAAAGATGAAAATGACATCCTATAAGCCCTAGTGTAAACCCAGTCTTTGCATGTTCTGGGGAGGAAAGCTTTTCCTTCTTCTCTTCTAGATTCTTTGACTGGCCTAATAATTAAATTTACATAAGACAGATTAATAGGATAAAAATTTAATTTAATTTCATACATATGGGAGACCCATAAAAACATGAGACACAAGGGCAAGTCAGGCAGTTGAGGCTTATACATCATCCTGAACTGAATGGAATGGGGTAGGGAAAGAGATAGAGGGTAATTGACAGGATAATAATAACATATATTTGGTAATTAGATGTTTCCCCTGCCATACAGGTAGGTCCTTCTGATAAAGGTTCTCTCTGGTGATATCTCTGTCTCTCTGAGTCAGGTTAAAGAAAGGTAAGTTTTTCTTCTGCTGGATCTTGATTGCTTCAGCTCAGAATAGCCCAGTGTGGCATATTTCAGAGTCACATATTATGCCTTCTTTCACATGTGTGGTACTTGAATATGCTCTGAAGAGTGAAAAATTTGCGTGTGTGATCTTAAAACAGAATTTATGTTAAAGCTATATGGATTATTGTGCATAAAGAGCTGTAATGAATCCCAAGATTATTTCTAGATTATTGAATACGTGTGTGAGAGAGAAACAGACAAGAGAGAAAACTACCAAGAAAAGAACCATTACACATACCTAAGAAATCATATCTTTTAAGAATTGGTTGTAGATTTATAAATATTATGCTTTAGACTTATTCTATAAATAGAATGTGTTTTGTAAAAATTGCTTAGCTACTTTGACTTTACATTGATAAGGAGTAAGGATAATACAGAATGTTTCGTTTGTGGCTTTTAATTCAAACAGTTACACTGTTAAAATATTTATTGACCATCTACCATATGCTACTCACTATTCTGGATTTTGGGAATTCTGCAAAACATTAGTTTTCTAACTATGTAATTTTCTAAACTAAAAAGATTCTTTTTAGTTCTTGGATTCTGGTCCTTAAATGTAGAATGACTGAACATATGAGATTGAATAGAATTATATTATGTAAAGCAGCGGTCCCCAACCTTTTTGGCACCAGGCACTGGTTTCATGGAAGACAATTTTTCCATGGACGGGGTTGGGGGAAATGGTTTGGGCATGATTCTCATAAGGAACCCATAACCTAGGTCTCTCACCTGCACTGTTCGCAGTAGGATCTCAGCTTCTATGAGAATCTAACGCTGCCCCTAATCTAACAGGAGAGGGAGCTCAGGTGGTAATGTGAGTGATGGGAGCTGCTATAAATACAGATGAGGCTTCATCTGCTTGCTGCCTGATCATTTCCAGCTTTGCAGCCCAGTTCTTAATAGGTATTGTTCCATGGCCCTGGCATTGTGGACCTTGTTCTAAGGGTCTAAGGGTCTATTTCTTCAGTTTAGCATCTTATTAAAATGAAATTTGATGACTTTCAAAAATGCAGAAGAATCAAGTATATTTTTTAAAATATAATTTTGAAAACAACCTTAAAGAATAGAGTTTTATTCTAAAGAATAGAGTTATTAGAAAAGTGACTACAGGTTTGCACATCTATTTTGAGACCTATTGGTATTATCAGTGTGACAGGAAATGAAGTTTATAGGCTTCATATGGAGAAGTATTGCTAAGAGCATACTTTTTATTTGCAGGAAAAAGATATAATCTATAAATGAGCTATAGATGTAATGTTTTTCATTCTAGAAAAAATGACTAATGAGTGGTTATATAAAGTGTAAAAGAAAGCCTTGCTCTGATACAGGGAATATATATATCCTAAAAGATCACCTGTGGAGTAATTTATGCTCATCAAATATTTTCTCTTCTACCTACATGATACTTGAAACTTCTGTGAGAAAAATTTGTACCCAAATCAAATATAATCTCAGAGCAATCCTTTTAATGTCAGAGTTTTGGAAAAGAAAATGTAATTTCTTTTGCAATTTAATGCTCATGGAAAAACAGAAACAGTGAAACTAGAAGTGCAAGATACAATACTGATCACTTCTTGAGGTGCTCCTGCTAGGACTTGCTAAGACGTGTGGGGAGAGAAGAGAGGACATTAAGAGTGCCAGCTTCGTGCTGGGAGCCATGAGCTTACTGCTCCAGGCTCTGCTACCCACAGTGGAGCAGAAATGGGGGTGGGTTGAATGCAAGGGAGGAAAGACAAAAGGCAGATTTGTTGTCTTCTCTATAGAGTCCTATTTCCATTCTACTCCAGTGCTCTTTTATAAAGACATTAAATAAGTTTCTTAACACTTTACTCTTTATATTCTTTGCAGTCTGAAAAAAATGCACAGCTGTTTTTATTTGGACATGAAAAATTATTTTAAAAAGCTTTAAGTGTTTATCATTTTATACTTATAAATTTTAAGTATAGCTTCCAAAAGACAAAGTCCTGGGAGCTGGGTTTCTCTAAAGAGTGATTTTATGAGTTTGCTCCACGACCGAATGCATTCTTAGTACTTACAAAATGTAGCATGGTAAGTGCTCAGCACATATGTTATCTGAATGAATAGTAATTATCTTTTGTTTGTGACAAATAGTATGGAAGGATGGAAGCCATTTATACAGAATATTGTGCAGAGTACAGAATGAGAAATGTAGCTGCTCAAGGCCCAGGTACATAACTCATACTCATACATACCATTTAAAAAAAAAGTTATGGGAATATAGTTGATTTACAATGTTGTGTTAGTTTCACATAAACAGCAAAGTGAATCTGTTATACATATCCATATAGCCACTCTTTTTAGATTCGTTTTCCATGTAGGATGCTACAGAGTATTGAGTAGAGTCCCCTGTGCTACACAGTAGATCCTTAACAGTTATCTATTTTATATATAATAGTGTATATATATTAGTCTCAATCTTCCAATTTATCCTTCTCCCTCCTTACCCCCAATAACCATAAGTTTATTTTGTGTATCTGTAATTTTATTTCTCTTTTGTGGATAAGTTCAATTTTACCTTTTTTTCAACAAGATTCCACATAAAAGTGATATCATATGATATTTGTCTTTCTGTGTCTCACTTCACTCAATATGACAATCTCTAGGTCCATCCATGTTGCTGAAAACAGCTTATTTCATTCTTTTTTATAGCTGAGTAATATCCCATTGTGTAATATACCACATCTTTATCCATCCTCTGTTGATGGACATTTAGCTTGGCTCCTTGCCCCGGATATTGTAAATAGTGCTGCAATGAACAATGGTGTACAAGTATCATTTTGAATTATGGTTTTCTCTGGATATATGCCCAGGAGTGGGATTGCTGGCTTATATGGTAACTATCTTTTTAGTGGTTTTTTTTTTTTTTACTTTACAATACTGTATTGGTTTTTAAGAAATCTCCGTACTGTTCTCCATAGTGGCTGTACCAGTTTTCATTCCTTCCAACAGTGTGAAAGAGTTCCCTTTTCTCCACACATTGATCAACATTTATTGTTTGTAGATTTTTTGATAACAGCCATTTTGATTAGTGTGAAGTGATACCTCATTGTACTTCAGATCTTCGTTTCTCTGATAATTAGAGGATCGAACCTCTTTGCATGTGATTTTTAATCATTCATATTCCTTCTTTGGAAAAATGTCTATTTACATCTTCCACCTATTTTTCTGATTGGGTTTTTTTGCTATTGAGCTGTATGAGCTGTTTCTATATTTTGGAGATTAATCCCAAATTGGCTGCTTCATTTTCAAATTGGTTGGTTGCTTCATTTGCAAATTACATACCATGGTTTTAATCCCAGCTCTGATACTTATTAATCATGTGCCCCTAATAAATGAATTAACATCTCTAAGTTTTCTCTGTTGCCAAATAGAAATAACACTGCTTACCAACTACACAAATTGCACACTTAATAATGTCAATCACACATTAAGACCTCAATGTATGTCTTATATATCAGTATCACTTTTTCAGTGATATAGCATACATAAAAAGAAAAGGAAAAAAAATGAAAGAAAGTGGAAGAGACCTTGTAGGAAAGAAAAATGTCAAAATGCTTTACATAGAATAATCAACTTACAAATCTCATTCTTTATATATTTTATGAATGTAAAGTCTACATGTCTATTATAGCCTATCAATATATTTAAAGATTTACTATATTATTGAAGTATGACTTTAAGTGAAGATTATTTTAAATGTAACAAGATTCATTCCTGTGTGTTTAGTGACCTAATGTGAGCCTCAATGGGCTAGTTTCATGTCAGTACTGTAGTTATAAGCAAACTTACATATGATGGCTTAAATGTAAGCTCCACAAATGCAGCAGGTTTTGCCTTCTAGGGTGCATCCTAAACATAGCCAATGTGTAATAAAGATTTGTTGACTGAAGCAATAAATGTGGTAGCATTTTATATATATTTAGGTATTTTGAAATAATTTTGACACTGCTGGTATAAATCAACCTCATGCAATCCCATGATAACAGAATATTCTGTTCCTATATCATTTGCTTGGACGAATGGCACCATCAATTTAAATCTTAGTAAGAAGTAGAGGAAGCAGTTGTTCTTGTCAGTGTTTCGTTGCCTTGGCTGCCAATTCTATACAGACCTGAGGAAATGCAGCTGTTAGCTTGCGGTTCCTCAGCCCCAGACCCTGTAAGAGGGTCTTGTGCACACAGAGGAATATATATACACAGTACTTATGCAAAGCTTTTGGGTCAACAATTCAAAATCTTCATTTCCTTCCATGGATCCATAATAGCCAAAAGAAAATCTAGGATACTGATGAATCTGACGATTGTCTTGTAAGTAACAATCTAAATGTTTAACTCAGAGAAGAGCTTTTATAGATGTAATTATGTTTGTTAGATATTGATAAACTGTCAAGAGAAATGTCAGTTAGATAATTTTTGCACTGTTACAAAGCAAGGATTATGGATAAAAATTTCCTAATTTTCCACTTAGTTACAGAAAAATAATTTTAAGAGCATAAATTCACCAAAATTGAGTAACATACCTGGTTAGTTAATGTGCTAGTTAATTCTGTGTGGAAGCTTTTAGGGAGAGACTATTGCACATATTCAAATATTGTGGAGTGTTTTGAGTGGAGAATTGAAAATGATGACATCAGGTTACATTTTTTTAAAAGGGTTGTATCTTGCTATAGTATGAAAAAAAAATAACCTATATATACCTATTATTTATTAGCGGAGCTACTCTCCAGGTGGAGAAGGCAATGGCACCCCACTCCAGTACTTTTGCCAGGAAAATCCCATGGACGGAGGAGCCTGGTAGGCTGCAGTCCATGGGGTCGCTGGAGTCGGACACGACTGAGCGACTTCCCTTTCACTTTTCACTTTCATGCATTGGAGAAGGAAATGGCAACCCACTCCAGTGTTCTTGCCTGGAGAATCCCAGGGACGGGGAAGCCTGGTGGGCTGCCATCTATGGGGTCGCACAGAGTCGGACACGACTGAGGCGACTTAGCAGCAGCAGCAGCAGCAGCACTCTCCAGGTGGCTGAGTGGTAAAAGAATCTGCCTGCCAATGCAAGAGTTGCAGGAGATGCCAGTTCAGTCGCTGGGTTGGAAAGATCCCCTGGAGGAACTGGCAACCCACTCCAGTATTCTTGCCTAGAGAATCTTGTGGACAGAAGAGCCTAGAGGGCTACAGTCAATAGGGTTGCAAAGAGTCAGACATGACTTAGCATGCACAAAACAACCACCTATTATTTAGTAACGAAGTTGTAAACATTACCACACCATACTTAAATACCCAAAACAGAGATGATAATTATATAATTGATATATCTCTTTAGCTAGGACATATCATAAAAAGTAGGAGTAGGGAAAAAATAGGGAGTGATTCTCTCTAAATTTGCCATTATAAGTGTTTCTGGTTGATGTAGTCTCTTTCCTTATAAATACTCACCACCACCACCTCTCACCTTTCTGAAGAACACCACATATAAACATGGACTTACTCATTTTACTTGACAGGTAGAAAGATCTAAGGAACCAGATGTCTGGCTGTTCTATCCTTAGAGACCACAGAGATGCAGCTGGTTCCATCTGGCTATTTCTTGGTGTTTGTCCATGACTCTGAAGTTTGTGGTCACCTGCCCTAATTTACGGAGAAGGCAGTGGCATCCTACTCCAGCACTCTTGCCTGGAAAATCCATGGACGGAGGAGCCTGGTGGGCTGCAGTCCATGGGGTCACTAAGAGTCGGACATGACTGAGCGACTTCACTTTCACTTTTTACTGTCATGCACTGGAGAAGGAAATGGAAACCCACTCCAGTGTTCTTGCCTAGAGAATTACAGGGATGGGGAAGCCTGGTGGGCTGCCGTCTATGGGGTCGCAAAGAGTTGGACACGACGGAGGCGACTTAGCAGCAGCAGCAGCAGCAGCCCTAATTTGGGAAGTTCCTGTAAACGGCAGTCTCTTTGTCTTGAACCTTGGACCTCTGGCTCTCTCAGAAGCTTTGTGTCTTGTTACAAGATTTATAGAAACTTTCAAATCCCTGAATGTTACTCATGGGTTATGGCCAGAAGCATTGCTTCAGGCTCATCTTCATTTCTGCCCTCTGAGCTACTATCATTGTACTTGAAGTCTACAAGGTGGACATAGAGCTTTATATAGAGGCTTGAATCTGAGGTCTGGCATGCTGCAAAGAGTACCTTGAGAATCTCAGATCCAACATACTAATACAGGTGTTTCTCTTGGCTTTCCCATCCTTTCCTACTTTCATAGCCTCAGGATTCCACCTCAAGAGGAGAAATAAGACATGTAACTTTGATATCACCTCCTACAATGATCTCAGTCTTCTCACCAACAACCAAGGCAGAAACGAGGCATTGCCTTCTTGGTTTTGAATCCTGTGATCAAGCCAGCCAGGTCTTGATCTTAATAAGGTTAACAAAGATTATAGTAAGACAACATCCCCCAAGTATTATAGTTATGATACCCACAAACTATGGCAAGAACAAAAGATTGGAACAAGTGTGGCATAAACACATTTAATTTCATAATCTTAATCCTATGAAATATATCACTGTTAAAAAAAAAATAAACATCTCACTTCTATATTTTAAATGTGAAAGCTACAATGTCAAGGGATGATATTAGTTCTGTAGAAAGAATAGTTTTCATCTCAAGATGACATTTCTGTCTGATAATCACATTAAATGGACTTCTTTTATGTGCCTCAAGGTACAGTAAAATAAAAATGTATGTTTGCATTCTGAAATCTTGACTTAAGTTTGATAAAGTATGCATCAGATTTTAATAGATATGAATCAGCTTCAGTGTAAACAGACTTCATATGGAATACAAGCTGTTTAATATTTTGGAATGCTTAAATTTTACCTGGTAAAATAGAAAGAAGAATACTAATTTCTAAGTGTGAAAGGAACAATATTTCGTGGAATAGCTCAAGTGACTTCACGAAAGCAATTCTCTTTGTTTCAGGTTATAGATTCGGAATGCAAGTACACCCAAAATAATAAGATAATTAAGTCCTCAAAATTTAATCTTAAAACCTTATGAGAATTTTGTAAATGAACTATGTAATTTCATTGTTTGCCAATTTTAAAGCAGACTTTCAGTTTGATATTCTACTTTGTAAACTAGAGTGGGAAAATAAGTAGGTCAGAAGAGAGAGAGAGAGAGAGAGATTGGCTTTAAAAATTATTTGGTGATGATAAACAAAGGTGGTTGTTAGGCCTTGATTCAAAAAGCTGAAGACAAAAAGTTCAAAATCGCCTTTTGAAGAAAAGCGTGAGAGGAAACAAATGAGGCATAATTTCACTGGAAGTGAAAAAAAGGATAGAATATATATAATTACTCACAGCTTTATTGAACAGGTGGACATATACTGGTTGGTATGTGAGCTCATTATATATTTAAAGTTTGCTAAACTATTTACTGGTGCTTCAGGCCCATCTCTGGAGCCAAATGGTGTTCAGTACTAGCTATTCATTATCACCAGCGTAATAGTAACAGATTAAGAACTCTCTTTGTGTGGGTTATTCTGGTAGAAGAAATGCTGCTTCAGAATGACCAATAGTAAAGATCTAATTAGATGTTGACCTATAGTTTAGAAAATATTTTAAGTGTTTCAGAGAAGGAGAAAGAATGATTTATGGCCAGCGAGTAAATGACTCAAGAATGTTGGGTAGTTATAAAATAAAACTGAGAGTGTAATTGGAAACACGTGATGAAGATTAAAGGAGTAACATGATCAAAGAAACAAACAGTTGTCCACATTTTTCAACATTTACCTGCTGAAAAACTGCTGGGAATGGCAGTCTCATGTGTAGTCTTTTGACCTCCTCTCTGCCACATAAGAATGCTCCTTGGATCTGAACAGTCCCTTACCGAGAGCTAAAGAGCCCACACTGCCTGTGCCAAGCTGATTGCCTTGTGTGGGAAGATCTTTCCCTGTTCCAGTCTCACACAATGTGTACTCCTTTGTTCTGCTTAAGCACGTGTGTCAGTGGCCTTCAGGCACATCCCCAACTCTCAGAATGTCATACTCCGCTGATTGGAGTCGTCCTGCTGCGTCACAAGAGGTGTGCACACAGGCTGCTGGGAGTCAGCTGTGGGGACCCACTAGCCATGGGGGTCAACACCCACAACTAGAATTGCTCTTGCTCAGTCTCTTCTCTATGTGGGGAAAAGCACCGCTCCATCTGGTGCTTGACTACATTGTGTTTTCCTTGGTGAGTCTGATACCAAGATGCAGTGGGCAGAAGTGGACTTGTGTCCCTGGTGCTTGGCACACTCGTGATCTTTGCTATCCTCCATGTAGTTAGCATTGGGAACTAGTGCTAGGCACTCTATTCTACAAAGGCCTGTAATGCTCTTTTGTCCTGAATCTGTCCTGTTGGACATTTTTATTGGTCATTTCGATGAAGATAAAGAAAGCCTAAATATGAAATTAGGAGATAGTGCCTGAAAATGATTGAATACTAATCAATGTCTAACTTATTATTAAGATAGATTGGAATTAAAGACTCAAAAAGGACTAGAAGTAAAATTGACAAAAATAAATGTGAAAAGCCGGCCTTCTGTTTCCAGCATGATTCACTAGGTAACGAGAAATAGTCCAATTAAAATAGCTAAAAATGATGTGTAAATTGTTGAAAATATCTTCATAAATGCTTGTATAAGGTGGCAAAACCACCCAGAAAAGCCGGTGGAGTGCTGAAGCTGGCTTTCATTTTGAGGGCATATGTCAAGCCAAGTAAATCTGAACATTGGTTCTTATAGATTTTCAGGCTTCAGAGGATAAAGAAAAAAAACCAGAAACTGCTCTTCGTACTAGAAAAGTTACAGAGCTGAGCTGTTTGCTCACCAATTTTCTTTCTTTCTTCTCTCTTTTTATTTTTAAAGCAAAATGGAAGACAGTATTTCCCCACCTCTGCTGAATTAGGTAGAGGTCATGCTGCTGAGTTCTGGCCAAAGTGATGTGAATGACAGTGTCATATTTTCTATGTAGACTTGGCTGTAACATGGTTCTTTCAACAGACACTGTGTTGATGTGTTCACGATGTCAGTGTCCCAGTTTAGAATGTAACTGGATCATTGACTCAATGCCAGGGAAAGAGCCACCCAGGAGTACTGTGATTCTCCTTATTACATTCTTAAATATCTCTCATTTTGATGTTCTCACTTTTAATGTGATATAATTGTGATTCAGATTCCCTAAGCTTCTTCCAGAACTAAAGTTTTATTATTTGTTTCCTAAACACATTTTGAAGAGTTTGAAGATAGGAATGTTGTTTTGTTTCATACTAATGTGTAAACTACCTTGACATCTGGCCTAAAATAGGCACTTAATATATTTTGAAAGAAGCAATGAACAAATGATTCCAAAACTACTTTTCCTGGAAAGTGTACTTTATAGCAACTATCCTTACTTTTAGTCAAAATTATATTCTTTCAGTGTTGCCATCTTACTAAGGTGCACATTTTGAGAAAAAATAAACATTAAACAAATTTACATTTAGAAATAATGACTTGAACCCTGCAGGCAGATTGCGATTAATTGCCATGTGATGGAATCACTTACACAAGTTGTTCAAGTACTGAAAATTCTCATAACATTTCATAAATATCTGAAGCTCCAAATCCTCTAATATTCCTACCCTCACAACTTATTGACCATCTTTTCCTGGGTTTTTACAGACTCCCAAAACTTTATCATTCTCATTTCTCACTATTTCTCAATATCTATGTAGTCTCAATGATGGGCCTAATGATCTCTTAGACTAAACTTGAGTTTGTATATTACAGTCAACTTCTTTTGTCTCTGATTTCCTTTATTCTATTATTCATTAACGTCTCTTTATTTGGTTTCTTAAAAATCTCTTAAACCAGATCTCTTTTTTCATTCTCACTTTCGTGCATGAGGTGGTCCAGTCATTCTGAACTGAATAAAATTCCCAAAACCCCGTTTTCTCATACCCCTGCATATTCTATATCTCCTCATAGAGTGCCTTTATCAGCCTCAACACTCTTTTTTTTTCTCTTTTTTTACGGATGCCCCCTACTTATTTTATACTCCATTCATCAGTCACCCTTTTATGGATCTGCTATGACTCCTGCTTTCCCCCTGGAGACAGTCCTATGATACTACATCTGTGTTACTGCACTTAGCGAAATTTTCATTAAGTGTTCTGAAAAGAGCTAAAATATTCCAGTCTTCAGGCCAGTTTATCAAAAAGTCTTCCTGTTAGTTCAGTTCAGTTACTCAGTCATGTCCAACTGTTTGTGACCACATGGGCGGCAGCATGCCAGGCTTCCTTGTCCATCACCAAACCCGGAGCTTGCTAAAACTCATGTCCATTGAGTCAGTGATGCCACTGAACCATCTCATCCTCTGTCGTCTCCTTCTCTTCCCGCCTTCTATCTTTCCCAGCATCAGCATCTTTTCCAAAGAGTCAGTTCCTCGTATCAGGTGACCAAAGTATTGGAGTTTCAGCTTCAATGTCAGTCCTTCCAATGAAAACCTAAGACCAATCTCCTTCAGGATGGACTGGTTGTATCTCCTTGCAGTCCAAGGGGCTCTCAAGAGTCTTCTCCAAAACCACAGTGCAAAAGTGTCAGTTCTTCGGTGCTCCGCTTTCTTTATGGTTCAACTCTCACATCCATACATGACTACTGGAAAAACCATAACTTTGACTAGATTAACCTTTGTCAGCAAAGTAATGTCTCTGCTTTTTAACATACTGTCTAGGTTGGTCATAGCTTTTCTTCCAAGGAGCAAATTTCTTTTAATTTCATGGCTGCAATCACCACCTGCAGTGATTTTGGAGAACAAAAACATAAAGTCTGTCACAATTTCCATTGTTTCCCCATCTATTTGCCATTAAATAATGGGACCAGATGCCATGCTCTTAGTTTTTTGTATGTTGAGTTTCAAGCCAGCTTTTCACTCTCCTCTTTCCCTTTCATCAAGAGGCTCTTTAGTTCTTTGCTTTCTGCTATCAGAGTGGTGTCATCAGTGAATCTGAGTTTGTTGATATTTGTCCTAGCAATGTTAATTCCAGCTTGTGCTTCATCCAGCCCAGCATTTCACATTATGTACTCTGCATGTAAGTTAGAGAAGCAGGGTGACCATATACACCCTTGACATACTCCTTTTCAAATTTGGAACAAGTCTGTTGTTCCATGTTCAGTTCTAACTGTTGCTTCTTGACATTCATAGATTTCTCAGGAGGCAGATAAGGTGCTCTGGTATTCCCATCTTTTAAAGAATGTTCACAGTTTATTGTGATCCATACAGTCAAAGGCTTTGGCATGGTCAATAAAGCAGAAGTACATATTTTTCTGGAACTCTCTTGCTTTTTTGATGGTCCAGCATATGTTGGCAGTTTGATCTCAGGTTCCTCTGCCTTTTCTAAGACCAGCTTGAACATCTGGAAAGTCTCGGTTCACATACTGTTGATGCCTGGCTTGGAGAATTTTGAGCATTACTTTGCTAGCGTGTGAAATGAATGCAGTTGTACAGTAGTTTGAACATTGTTTGGCTTTCTGTTCTTTGGGATTGGAATGAAAACTGAGCTTTTCCAGTCCTGTGTCCACTGCTGAGTTTTCCAAATTTGCTGGCATATTGAGTGTAGCACTTTCCCAGCATCATCTTTTAGGATTTTAAATAGCTCAACTGGAATTCCATCACCTCCACTAGCTTTGTTTGTAGTGATGCTTCCTAAGGCCCACTTAACTTCACATTCCAGGATGTCTGGCTCTCAGTGAGTGAATATATCATCATTGTTATTGGTCATGAAGATTTTTTTTTATATAGTTCTTCAGTGTATTCTTGCCACCTCTTCTTACTATCTTCTGCTTCTGTTAGGTCCATACCATTTCTGTCCTTTATTGAGCTCATCTTTGCATGAAATGGTCCCTTGGTAGCTCTAATTTTCTTGAAGAGACCTCTAGTCTTTCCCATTCTATTGTTTTCCTCTATTTCTTTGCATTGATCACTGAGGAAGGCTTTCTTATCTCTCCTTTCTATTCTTTGGAACTCGACATTGAGATGGGTATATCTTTCCTTTTCTCCTTTGCCTTTTGCTCCTCTTCTACTATAATGATAGTTAAACTTAACTGTTTGCCAACAATTCATTCAGGTATTCATATAGGCCAATAAGGTGATATAGGTATTAGTTTGAATAATGATAGCTAGAAAATACTGGATATGTATGTATCATCAATACAGAAGAAAATACTGGATATGTATGTATCAACAACAAAGTAGAAAGCAGTGAGCCTGTTTAGGAAATTTAAGTAGCTTCATGTAGTCAGAGACTAGGTACAAAGAGGACAGGCAAAATGTAAGTGTGGAGAAAAACGCAGATGCTTCAGCTGAAGTTGCCTGTAAGTAATATTAAAGATGCTGGATTTTGTGTCTGAAAGAGTTAAAATCATTAATGTGTTTTATTAGCAAGGAAGTGGAAAGATCCTATCTGCCTTCTAGAAGTATCAGGCAGCGAGTGCAGAGTTGGAATATATTAGAGGGGTGTGATAACAGGAGCAAAGAACGATAATCCGGATCAAGTGGATGGGTCTGTGCACAAAAATCATGGAGACTAGAAAGGAGAAGACTCAAAGGATTTTAGGAGTTAGTATTGACAAAACATGGTGTTTGATTGGTGTTGAAATTCTGAATTAGATGACTGGATCTAACAGAGCTATTCACTAAAATGGGAAAAACAGAGACAAATATTTTGACAAGGTTGGGTAGTGCGTGGGTAATTATTCTGATTTCCATCTAATACTTTTGAGAGGCATACAGAGGATGCTAGCAGAGATTTGCAGTAGTTAATTGAATGTATAAACTTTAAACTTGGTCTGAATAGATAGATTTGAATCTTGTCAGCCTATCAGTGGTAGTTAAAGCAATACTGTATCTTTGCCTTACTTTACTAAGGATGGATGAAAGAAAAAGAGCTATGGTCATCCTACTTACTTTTGTTTCTATGCCATGATTTTCAGCACAAGTAGCTGGCTAATTGAAGGAAATAACACAAAAAAGATTATCTGATAGGGTTCTTAAGTCATCTTCAGTCATCTGGGTTTCTTAGAATGCGCTCTTTCTGCATTTGACGCAAATTCAGTTTCAAATGGGGAGCCTCTCGGGGCAGTCAGTACCCCTGCTTATTCAGTCATGGATGTCATACTCCTACCTTGTACTCACGTTGTGACTTGCTGAAGTCTCGTATTCCATGAGCACACCAGAATTCCCATGCTCAGGAAGTGCTGTGCTAAGTCACTTCGTTCATGTCTGACTTCTTATGACCTGTGGACTGTAGCCCCCCAGGCTCCTCTGTCCATGGGATTTTCCAGGCAAGAATACTGGAGTCGGTTGCCATTTCCTCCTTCAGAGGATCTTCCTGACCCAGTGATTGAAGCTGTGTCTCTTATGTCTCCTGCATTGGACGCAAGTTCTTTACCACTAGCACCATCTGGGAAGCCCCCTGTGCTCAAGGGATATGGCAAATGTTATATGAGAACAGGGAAACAAGGAGTGATGGACACATATACTACACATTTATGCTTTGCTTAAGCTCATGCTTCATTATCCCATCAGACATCAAGCATGGGCCTTTTCTGAGTGTGGGAACACAGGAGACTGCACGGTATATATTCAGCTGAAACTGACTTTATATATAATCTATAATCGCATAGCTTTATGCTATAACAGCATATCAACTTAGAGGTCCTTTGGCTGATCAATGTTTACCATTAGGAGAAACGGCAATAATCATAAAGTCACGTGTTCAATTATAGTGTGGAAAAAAATGTCACCCCTCTTATTTGTCTTTTCGGTTGCGTTCTTAGTGTTATCTCTGGCCATAAAGAAACGTATATATTTATAAAATGGTTACACATCTTTGCTGTTCACCAAGCCTTTTCTTTAACATGGCACTGAAGGGAGCCAATTTTGTTTTGATAATTTTTTTTTTTACCTTTGATTCACCTTTTATGAATCATATTCCTTTTGTGAGATTTTCTACCACTAGAAGGAAAAATAATTTGTATTTTGTGCAACTCATTATACAGGGGCCAGAGAGAGTTAGAGAATAATGTATGTTTGTGTAGAGAGATAAAGGAGTAAGTGCTCCTTCATGAGAAATTTTATCATTTTAGATTTATCCCTGATATGTGCCTTTTTATACATGGAACTTTTTGAAATATATGAAGGCTCCAACTGTACCATTATCTAAATCTCTATTTGCTTCTATCATTGTGACATAATAGTTTTTCATTTACTAGGATACTGAAGAAAGAGAAAGGAGGAAGTTGAATCAATGTATTAGGACCAGGAGCATATGTGGCTTTTATAAATCTTTCAGACTTCCTACTGTACTATCTTGCTGATACCTTGCAGAAAAGATATTTTCATATCTAAGTCATATTTGTATTATTTTAATTCTGAACTTCTAGTCAATTGTTAAATAAATATCTATGAACATAGCCATCTACCAGCTCTAGAGTTATTATTTGGCAAAGAAATGTTTGTCCCTCAATCATCTTTGGTGGAATGTAGGAGAAGGCAATGGGACCCCACTCCAGTACTCTTGCCTGGAAAATCCCATGGACAGAGGAGCCTGGTAGGCTGCAGTCCATGGGGTTGCTAAGAGTCGCACACGACTGAGCGACTTCATATTCACTTTTCACTTTCACGCATTGGAGAAGGAAATGGCAACCCACTCCAGTGTTCTTGCCTGGGCAATCCCAGGGACGGGGGAGCCTGGTGGGCTGCCGTCTATGGGGTCGCACTCAGATACAACTGAAGTGACTTAGCAGCAGCAGCAGCAGAGATGTATTTATTGTTTAGTTGATAAATCATATCTGAATTTTTTGTGACGGGATGGACTGTAGGCTGCAGGCTCCTCTGTCCATGATATTTCCCAGGCAAGAGTACTGGACTAGGTTTCCCTCTCCTTCTCCAGGGCATCTTCCCAACCCAAAGATCGAACTTGTGCCTCCCCCATTGACAGGCAGATTCTTTACTGATAAGCCACCAGGGAAGCCTGAACGTAGGGATACATGTAGTTTATTTTGTGAAGTGTAAACATGTCTTACTCTGTGTCTTAGACTAGACATAAATTTGGTATAAACTGAATGAAGAGATTTAGACATACAGATTTGCCAACCAACAGATGACCTGAAAAGACTATGTGTGCATTTAAATTAAGGAGTGAGTATGAGCAATTTTTAAACTATCAGTACAGTAGTAGTGAATGAGATCTCAAAATGTATGTCTTTGAAAAAAAGACATCATTAGGTATTTTCCTTTTTTTATTCTTCAGTGAGACATAAAGACATTCTTTAATATTGCTACTCTTATATAACTATTTTTTAATTAATATAAATATAGATAAGCACACACACATACACACTCACACACATTTTAGTGACTTTCCTGGAAACATCAAATCAAAACAGAAGTGAGCACTCCAAATGATAATTGCAGATTTTTTTCATCCTAAGACTTTTCCAATAGAAAAATCTTCTCAGAAATTGGAATACATTTTGCATATTTGTATATATTTAAGATAGTATATTTTCTTGAAAAGCTTTTATTAAATGAATCATGTGGTTTACAAGCAATAGTTTCTTAAAATTTAGGGAATATAATAATAGCTGTGACCTAAAAGTGAATTTACATAATCTAGGCATTGCATATGATATATTTTTCAGAAATTATCTTGTTTGATTTTCACATATTTTAAGATAGGATTATTTTTATCACCACTTAGGAGAAGCCTGAGACTTGTCCTAGGAATGTTGGAGATAATGGTGCTATGAAGTTGAGCTTAAATATCATTCCAGACTTATTTCAGATGTTACATTCAAAAATCACTCTCCTGTTTTGCTTTGCTACAAAGATTGATTGGCTGTTACTCTCTCCTGAAAGGATTGTACTGTATAATTACCTGGCACCAATATTTCAATGATACCACCTGTTTGTGGTCAGTACCCCACACCCCCTACACTGGTGGCTGGGCCCATGAAGAAATGAAGTCACTCTTACAAGCTGTGATTCATTTTCTAGCATTTGCTTGGTCTCCTCCTGCACAGAAGGAAAAAATGAAATGGTGGAGGAAGTGGATATTTGCACTTGAACTGGTCAAATTACTGAAAAAACTATAAGGCTGTCTCTATAAGGTTATTGACTAGGAGGCTCATCTGGGCTCATAGGGTTTCTTCTTGCCAATGTTTCAAGGAATACTAGATACAGGACTATGGGCAGAACTGATACCCTTCCACTGGTGAGGAAAGTAACACAGGATTATTCTATCACAGTTGATTGTTTTCAAACACGTTGGTCATTGTCACTGTATTAAAGGTTGGAGAATCCTGTGGACAGAGGAGTATGAAGGGCTACAGCCCATCAGGACTCAAAGAGTCGGATACAACTGAAATGACTTAACACCTCCCCACGCACATGCATACCCTTTCATGAATAATTCTATCTTTGCTGCTTTTGGAAAGGAATTCAGTATGAACAATTTGCCCTTTCCTCTGCACCTTAATTTATCTTACTTAACAATTTACAGCAGGTAGATCTGGGAAAAGAAAGACGACTAATACAGAAGAGACTTAGTCACTTTGAGACTTGGAGAAGACTAATTACTTTCAATTTAAAATTTTTTATTCTAAATACTTAAAAGCACTATTTGTTTTGATCTGCTTTCTATGCTTTAATGAGCCACCTAGGAATTAAATTCTTAGCGCAGTCATCTTTTATTTAGCATTGTCAATGCAAATAACTAGGTGCTGCTGATAAAACTGAATTCTGAGTTACAAAACAAAATGACCTGTGGAGGAAAACTGGATAATTGTACAAAAAATAGAATTAGTTATATTATTACTTAATTTTTTTTATTTTTTACCTTATTTTACTTTATAATACTGTATTGGTTTTGCCATACATCATAAACGATAAAGTGATTTAACTAATAAATTGCTGTAGCCTTTTATTATTAAAATTTTTTAAAATTGTTCAATTTGGTATCTCATTCTCATAGTAATTAGTCATAATTCAGTTGTTATTCCAGTCAACAGAATGTGTTTAATCTAAATTATTCACTGTAGGAAGAGAATATAATGAATGTTCTGTAGCTGAGAGTTAAGTTCAATTCAATCGCTCAGTCATGTCCGACTCTTTGTGACTCCATGAACCGCAGCACGCCAGTCCTCCCTGTCCATCACCAACTTCCAGAGTCTACCCAAACAAATGTCCATTGAGTCGGTGATGCCATCCAACCATATCATTCTCTGTCGTCCACTTCTCCTCCTGCTCTCCATCTTTCCCAGCATCGGGGTCTTTTCAGATGAGTCAGCTCTTCATATCAGGTGGCCAAAGTATTGGAGTTTCAGCTTCAATATCAGTCCTTCCAATGAACACTTAGGACCAATCTCCTTTAGGATGGACTGGTTGTATCTCCTTGAAGTCCGAGGGACTCTCAAGAGTCTTCTCCAACACCACAGTTCAAAAGCATCAATTCTTCTGTGCTCAGCTTTCCTTATAGTCCAACTCTCACATCTATACATGACCACTGGAAAAACCATAGCCTTGACTAGACAGACCTTTGTCAACAAAGTAATGTCTCTGTTTTTTAATATGCTGTCTATGTTAGTCATAGCTTTTCTTCCAGGGAGCAAGGTCTTTTAATTTCATGGCTGCAGTCACCATCTGCAGTCATTTTGGAGCCCAAGAAAATAAAGTCTGTTACTGTATCCATTGTTACTCCATCTATTGGCCATGAAGTGATGGGACCAGATGCCATGATATTAGTTTTTTGAATGTAGAGTTTTAAGGCAGCTTTTTTCACTCTCCTCTTTCACTTGCCATTACCTCTATAAAATTTCAGCTACAAATATTAATACTATTTACAAAACATTTCAACAACCTAAGAAAAGCTACTGAGAAGAAACAATGATATATTAAGTATACTTTCAGCCACTGTTTCCCCATGTATTGGCCATGAATTGATGGGTCTGGATTCCATGATCTTACTTTTCAAATGTTGAGCTTTAAGCCAACTTTTTCACTCTCCTCTTTCACTTTCATCAAGAGGCTCTTTAGTTCTTCTTCACTTTCTGCCATAAGGGTGGTGTCATCGGCATATCAGGTTATTGACATTTCTCCCAGCAATCTTGATTCCAGCTTGTGCTTCCTCCAGCCCAGCATTTCTCATGATGTACTCTGCATGTTAGTTAAATAAACACAATGACAATATACAGCCTTGACATACTCCTTTTCCTATCTGGACCAGTCTGTTGTTCCGTGTCCAGCTCTAACTGTTGTGTCCTGACTTGCATACAGGTTTCTCAAGAGGCAGGTCAGGTGGTCTGGTATTCCCATCTCTTTCAGAATTTTCCACAGTTTATTGTGATCCACACAGTCAAAGGATTTGGCATAGTCAATAAAACAGAAATAGATGTTTTTCTGGAACTCTCTGCTTTTTCAGTGATCCAGTAGATGTTGGCAATTTGATCTCTGGCTCCTCTGCCTTTTCTAAAACCAGCTTGAACATCTGGAAGTTCATGGTTCACATGTTGCTGAATGCTGAAACCTGGCTTGGGAATTTTGAGCATTGCTTTATTAGCGTGAGATGAGTACAATTGTACAGTGGTTTGAACATTCTTTGGCTTTCTGTTCTTTGGGATTGGAATGAAAACTGAACTTTTCCAGTCCTGTGGCCACTGCTAAGTTTTCCAAATTTGCCAACATATTGAGTGCAGCACTTTTATAGTATCATCTTTCAGGATTTGAAATAGCTCAACTGGAATTCCATCACCTTCGCTAGCTTTGTTCGTAGTGATGCTTTCTAAGGCCCACTTGACTTTACATTCCAGGCTGTCTGGCTCTAGGTGAATATGAGTGATCACACCATTGTGATCATCTGGGTCATGAAGATCTTTTATAGTTCTTCTGTGTATTCTTGCCACCTCTTCTTAGTATCTTCTGCTCCTGTTAGGTCCATACTGTTTCTGTCCTTTATTGAGCCCATCTTTGCATGAAATGTTCCCTTGGTAGCTGAGAGTATATATAGGTAATCTTTGTCACACATTGCCAAAGGTACGCACTGACAGTTAAAATACACATTCTTGTTCTATGTGGAGAAACTATGACCATTCCTATTTGGGTGACAAGTAAGGAAGCAAAAAGTATAATATGAGTCATTTTGTTTAATAACTATTAATGAAGTTAAAATCATTGAATATTTAAGGCAAAATTGAGTTTGAAAAATCCCAAATGAAAAAGACAGAAAGAACTTTCTTTAGGTTATCTTAAATCTTAAAAATAAAATAGCTTGTTTACTTTAAAAGACAAAAGCAAAACCCAGTGCCTGACTCTACTGTAATTTTGTTAGTGTTCCCTTTACCATCCTGAATCCAATTTTTCTAAATAATGATAATGCTAGAAAATTGTGCTGTGAGGTAAATTAGTGTTTTTTGACTTTTAACTCCCCTTTTACCCCTGCATTGTATTAAGGTATACCCTACCTCCTCTATAGGAATCCACCAGTCAGTCAGTCAGTCAGTTCAGTCACTCAGTTGTGTCCAACTGTTTGCGATCCCATGGATAGCCAGGCTTCCCTGTCAATCACCAACTCCCAGACTTGTTCAAACTCATGTCCATTGAGTTAGTGATGCCATCCAACCATTTCATCCTCTGTCATCCACTTCTCCTCCTGCCTTCCATCTTTCCCAGTATCAGGGTCTTTTCCAATGAGTCAGTTCTTCACATCAGCTGACCAAAGTATTAGAACTTCAGCTTCAACATCAGTCCTTCCAATCAGTCAGGACTGATTTCCTTTCAGACTGACTGGTTTGATTTCCTTGCAGTCCAGGGGAGTCTTGAGAGTCTTCTCCAACACCACAGTTCAAAATAATTAATTCTTTGGCACTCAGCTTTCTTTATGGTCCAACTCTCACATTTATACATGACTACTAGAAAAACCATAGTTTGACTAGATGGACCTTTGTTGGCAAAGTAATCTCTCTGCTTTTTAATCTGCTGTCTGTGTTGGTCATAGCTTTTCTTCCAAGGGGAAAGTGTCTTTTAATTTCATGGCTGCAGTCACCATCTGCAATGATTTTTGAGCCCAAGAATATAATAAAGTCTCTCACTGTTTCCATTGTTTCTCCATCTATTGGCCATGAAGTAATGGGATCAGATGTCATGATCTTAGTTTATTTGAATGTTGAGTTTTAAGCTAGCTTTTTTACTCTCCTCTTTCACTTTCATCAAGAGGCTCTTTAGTTCTTCGCTTTCTGCCATAAGGGTGGTGTCATCTGCATATAGAGGTTGTTGATATTTCTCCCAGAAATCTTGATTCCAGCTTGTGCTTCATCTAGTCCAGCACTTCTCATGATGTACTCTGCGTATAAGTTAAATAAGCAGGGTGACAATATACCTGTTGTACTCCTTTCCCCATTTGGAACCAGTAAGTTATTGCATGTCCGGTTCGAACTGTTGGTTCTTGACCTGCATGCACATTTCTGAGGAGGCAGATAAGGTGGTCTGGTATTCCCATCTCTTGAAGAATTTTCCATAATATGTTGTGATCCACTTAGTTAAAGGACTTGGTATAATCAATAAAGCAGAAGTAGATTTTTGGGGGGACTTTCTTTCTTTTTCTATAATCCAGTGGATGTTGGCAGTTTGATCTCTGGTTCCTTTCCTTTTCTAAATCCATCTTGAACATCTGGAAGTTCTCAGTTCACGTACTGTCATTAAAGTTACCCCTTTAGGGTGACTCCATTTAATTGTCTCTGATTAGGGTATTTATTAACCCTCTTTAACGGAATAAAATAACGTGAGCTTATCCTTGATCCTGTAGGGATGTCTTCTCTCATAGAAGCTGTTGTTAATAAACTGTGAGCTGATAAGTGAATGTACATTAGTGTGGACTGTGGATCAGATATCAGCCTCACCTGGAAACTAGCAGAAGATGCATGTCTTTGGGCTCCAACTAGATTTGTTGAGCTGTGAACAAGATTCCCAGGTGATATCTATACACATTAAGGTTTGAGAAATACTATTGGGCTGCTCCAAAATAGTAACACTGCTAAATGGCCAAGAAGAAAATGCCCCAGCTGTAAAAAACGATCTCAGTCTAAACAAAGGATTCATATGCTAGCAGTATCAGGTTCCATAGCAGGACAGTCCACGGGGGAAATAGTCTGCGGCAGGTATGGCTATTTGGGGAACTGCAGCACTAGCATATGGAATAGTTATCATTTTTTTAAGTCTTAACAAAAATTTCTCCTTATTTTAATGAGGAAAGTTCACACGGCAAGGCAAAAGTTAAAAAAAAAAAAAGTACAATCATTTTGCTCTTGAAGAAGGGAGGGTAGGAAGCAGTGAGTGAGAAGTTTTTAAAAGCACAGCAGAACTTCTGACCTCTTAGAAATCACGTAACATAGGTGTAGCTTGTCTTTAGACAAGGTTAGAGCAGAAACCTAAAGTTTCAACCTTTAATCATTTCTTTGACTTTTGCTGAATTTCTTCACATCTTTCATCATTATTGGAGTTTGGAAATGAGCATAGCTCGCTGCTTTCTTAGCAAAGAAATTTGCCCTTTGGAAGAAATTTGAGTTCCCAATTACTGAATTATGCCTTATTTTTATTATAGCTGTCCTAAATTATTGTTAAATAATTTGCTACACATGGGAATTTATATGTTTAATAACTTACCAGGTGATTAGGACTTTTTTGATCCTTGGACTATACACCATGAAAGACTGAAAACTAATCACTAGATTCATTCCCAAGCTCTGGGAAGAGTAAAAAATAAAACAAAACAAAAAATGAGTAAGTCATTTTTAAAAAAATATTACTGAAACTTTGCTTTCTGTCTCCAGTGCCAGTTTACCTTATAGGTTTTATTTTTAAAGCTGTAATAATAAATTCCTCCTTTATGCAATGTTAGCGGGAATTATACTTTATATAAAGTATAAATTGTACTTATTGAGACTGAAAAATGTCAATTAACCAATTTCTTCCTTCAAATTTTTCTCATTTATACCTATAGTTATTTGTAATTCTTTTTTCAATTATTTTTTAAAAATCTCTCTTAATTTTAGTTTTTAAGACATTTCAGTTTTTATTTTGCTTATCACCACAGTTTAACCAACTTCTAATGTATTTTGGTGGAGTGATCTTCCTAGCATTTCTAGGGAAGATTTACAATACATTGTTTTCTCTGCAACAGGCCTGTTGGTGTTATTCGCATAGACACAATGTTAGCACCCACATGATAGAAAACAACTTCTTTCAGGCAAATCCTCCTTATTTTTTTGTGAATTTTAAAAATTTGACCTCTATATAAAACAGAATTTTAAAAAAAGATATTAGGCAGACTGATGAAGGGGCAATTTTATTAGAACTGTAAAGTGACTATTTTACCATATATAAATATGGATTATAAAGTCAGTATTTATTGAAATTTTATTTATTTACATGTATTTCTTTTGGAAGTTTTAGTTAACTAAGTCAGGAGCAACTTTAGATCTTTTCCCTTTGTGACACAGGAACTCCTTTAAAATACTAAGAACCATGCCAGCTTACCAAGCAGTAGTTTTTTCAACATGTTGAAATTTAAATAAAGTAGCACATGTTAGAAGAACAGAAATTCTGTACTTCCACTTATGAACTTTCTGCTTGTTTTTTTTAGTTGTGTGGGTTTATATATTCCTTTGAAGTTATTTTTGTGGTCAGTAGAAATATTGCCTGTAGATACAGAAACCCATAATTTATCATTATGCATCTGGATTAATGAATTTATTTTATGGGTGCATCCTCAATCTTATATCATTTTGTCTGTGACACATAAACCTTGCCTCTAGAATTTCTTAAAATGTTCTCACATTTAACACTCACTGTCTGGAAAAGAATACACTAGAAAGAATGATAACTTTACCTATAATTTGGAATAAAAAAGAGTTCGAAGGACATACGAGGATTTCCATCTTCATCATGGTCAAAAAAAAAAAAAAAAAACCTGACAGAACACCCAAGAGTCAATATGAGACAGATCAAGATATAATATTGAATGCCAGCAGAGATTAAATGGATAGAAAAGAAAAGGGCTAGGATTCATTCACACTGGCCCACACATAGATAAAAAGCTACTCATTGCCTTCTCTAGAACACAAGACTTTTAGCAACTCCTTGCAAGCTGGTGCTTTCTGTTTTATGAATTCACTTTAATATCATCTTGAAGTATTCTTTCTCTTTCATCAAAATATCAGATTTCATGACTTCTATGTTATAAACACATATTTTAGGATTAGTATTAGCATTTCTCAGTCAAGATGTATAATCTAAATTTGTATGCAGAATATGTGTGAATGTATAGGCTCAACAGTGTGACTGCATTTTCTCTGTTAATTATTATACATGTATTCATCTAAAAATATGCTGGAAGTATATAGACCCAAATAACAATAGTGGTTGTCTCAAGGTAGTAGGATTATGAATGGCTTTTTTATTTTACTCTTTTACTTTACTTTAAAAAGTATTTAATAAACAAAAATTTAATATATGTTATTTTGAAAAAGAGAAATAGAAGCAATAAAAAAAATATTTCTTAGGGCTTTGTTTTCAATGAGAGAAGTTATCCATTCAATTGTTGGCCAAAAGAAGTAAAACCATATGACATTTTAATTGCCTGAAAGGGTGTCATGCCAACTTCACTACCAGTAGCTATTTATTCCTCTAGAGTAGCTCTGGAAAATATATTTGGGGAGAAAGAAAAAACTATGACTAAGTAGCTCAGATATTTGTAAATGTGCCTTTAACACGTCTGGTACTGGAAATAACGTAAGAATTGAGTTTGACGTGACCAGTGAGGACGCTCAAAGTGAATGACGCAGATTTATAGATTGAAGTGGCCCTTCAAGGTTGATCAGCATTAAAGAACTCTGCCTGCAATGTGGGAGACATGCATTCAGTCCCTAGGTTGGGAAGATTCCCCTAGAGAAGGAAATAGCAACCAACTCCAGTGTTCTTGTCTGGGAAACCTCATGGGACAGAGGATCCTGGTGGGCTACTCCATGGGGTCACAAGGGTCGGACATGACTTGGTGACTAAATCACCACCACCATAGATTGATGTAGATGTTATGCTATGGAAGCCGGATCTCTCCTTATGTAATATTCTCTCTGCTACTTCTCATCACACTGTGGTTTACCATTGCTTAGTTATTTGTGTTTGCCTGTAGACTATATGTTTGTCAGGCAGGAATTTGGATTTGTTTAGTGTACCTGACATATAATAGGGGCTCTGTATATTCTGACTAAATGAGAGGTGAATGAGAGATGAAAACCAAGCTCAGAACAAGGAGGGAAATTTAGAAAAGAAGAAAAATGGAAAAAAAATAGACAATATGGATGGCTAAACAGGAATTATAGTGAGAAGCATAAATAGGTTTTACAGGCGTGAGTTTTGGACAGAGATAACCCTGATATGATTCTACTCCCCATGAGAGAGAAGATCAAATCTAATCAGTAAGTTTATTAAGAATTGCAGCACTAGATAGTAGCATGAGAAAAGTCTCTAAGCTTTATAATAAGACAAATTAAACTCAGAATATAACAAGGCTTACTCTTGGGAATAATTTTTTTTAATATAGCTGAGAAAATCATAAAATATACAGTTTTTTTAAGAGCAAAATTAGGACCTTTAAAAATTTGTGCTTCTGTAATTTTGCCCACCCTAAATTGGTCTAGAAATAAGATTAGAAGTCAAATTTTATTATACTCTATGTTGACTTTAATAATGTCAAAAGGACTGTAGGGGAAAAAAGAAAATATTGGTTATCCTTGATTGAGGACTCTAGCTTTGGGAGGAAAGTGATGAAAAACTGCTTTATTTTTCCCACTGAGTTTTCAGTTTTAGAGAAAACACTTAGAAAAGGAAGAGTGACTTTTGTTTCCATTGTCAGAACACAAAGACTTATATCGCAGTTGGAAGAGATAATGTAGCTTTGACTGCTGTTCTCTAATTCACATGAGCCTCTGATATTGATGTGTTCAGGAAAGTAACATATATAGGAATTAGATTTAGAGCTTTTTTCTAGAAAGGCAAAAAAGACATGAGCTGAGAATGTGGGTAGCATTACTTCACACACCATTGTTCAAATCTTTGCTTAGCAAAGACCCTGAAAAAAGTGTTGTTTTTTTCTTTTTTAAATTCCTCTGAAGGCTCTTTTTTCATCTGGAAGATAGAGATAATAACTTCCTCACATAATTGTTGGAATGACTAAAAGAGGCATTTCCTAGAAAAGGGCTTCACACTGTGCCTGATACATAGCAAGTACAGTGAAAGAAAAGGTACTCTGTTCTTGCTACTTTTGTATTATTATCTAGGAGGATACTGATCAAGCAGACCTGCATTAACTAAGTCCTAGGGCCCCACAACTTACTACAGTCAGAAGAAGCAGAGAGGAAAAAGAGAAGGTCACATCTTAGTAAGTTGTGCTCTTCTCCTATAAACCCTCACTGCAAAGAGATGAGAAGGCCAGGAACATAGGAAGAAGTACTGAATATAGCCAATGACAGGCTTTTTAAGTAAAGGACCTCTAAGGCTATCAAATGAATCTGAGACTAAGGGAAGAAGAGTTCTTAGAATCTTCTTCATCATTTACCTCTCCCCACTTTTCTTTGGAGTATCTTACAGCAGTGAAACTGGGGAAAGTACGCGATGAAGACAGAACTGTTGATGACAGAGAAAGAGAACTGGGAAACTTTGCCTATTAAATGATTTCCAAAGAAGCTTGTCTAAGAGCACAGCCCCAGTGGAGAAGGCATGAAGCAGATTATTTTAATTTTGTGCTAAGTCCCTCTCTCTTGGTGTCTGCTCTTTGCTTTCAGAGCTGTGCCTTATTAACAATCGGTAGCAGCCTGATACAGTGAATATTCTACAATTAAAATTGTTCTCTTTAATTAACAGTATTGTAGCCCAGAGGCATTTGTTAAAACTTGGAAGATTGATGGATGCTCCAAACCACCTATTAGAACCACAAAAAGGAAGCAGAACCTTAAGCACTTAAATTTGGAGGAATGTCATTTGCTTTTGCTCAACAAATATTGCATTGGATGTCTATACTGTTACAATACTAAAAGTGGAGGATACTAGCAAAATAGAGGTGCTTTTATGGCAAAATGGTAAAACATATGGCAAAGATAATTACAAATAGGACAATATGCAGTAAAGTGATAATTGTATCTTTTAGGTGAAAGGAGGAAATGAAAGGTGAGTATGAAGCATACAGGCTGCTGCCTTCCTGATTGTCCAGATTGAAGGAGACAGAATTGGAGCTTTAAACACTAACCTAGATAAACAAAATAAATAGAAAAATTATAGTGGAGTATAATATGCTACCTAAACATTCTGATGTCAGCCTACAGTGTTGCTTCTTAAATTTCTTGTCATTTATTTGTATTAAGGTATAGTTGATGTACATTATACAGAGTTTCAGATGTACAACATAGTGACTCACAGTTTTTAAAGGTTATACTTCATTTATAGTTATTATAAAATATTGGCTATATTCCCTCTGTTATACTATATATTCTTGTAGCTTATTTATTTTATCCATAGTACTTTGTACCTCTTAACCACCTACCTCCATCTTGCCCCTAACCCTTACCTCTCCACACTGGTAATCACTAATTTGTTTTCTATCAGTTCAGTTCAGTTCAGTCGCTCAGTCGTGTCCGACTCTTTGCAACCCCATGAACCGCAGCATGCCAGGCCTCCCTGTCCATCACCAAATCCTGGAGTCCACTCAAACCCATGTCCACTGAATTGGTGATGCCATCCAGCCATCTCATCCTCTTCTCCTCCTGCCTCCAATCCCTCCCAGCATCAGGGTCTTTGCCAAAGAATCAGTTCTTCGCATCAGGTGGCCAAAGTATTAGAGTTTCAGCTTCAACATCAGTCTTTCCAATGAACACCCAGGACTGATCTCCTTTAGGATGGACTGGTTGGATCTCCTTGTAGTCCAAGGGACTCTCAAGAGTCTTCTCCAACACCACAGTTCAAAAGCATCAATACTTTGGCACTCAGCTTTCTTTATAGTCCAACTCTCACATCCATACATGACCACTGGAAAAACCATAGCTTTGTCTAGGCAGACCGTTGTTGACAAAGTAATGTCTCTGCTTTTTAATATTCTGTCTAGGTTGGTCATAATTTTCCTTCCAAGGAGTAAGTGTCTTTTAATTTCATGGCTGCAGTCACCATCTGCAGTGATTTTAGAGCCCCCCAAAATAAAGTCTGACACTGTTCTCTCTGTTTCCCCGTCTGTTTGCCTTGAAGTGATGAAACTGGATGCCATGATCTTCGTTTTCTGAATGTTGAGCTTTAAGCCAACTTTTTCACTCTCCTCTTTCACTTTCATCAAGAGGCTCTTTGGTTCTTCTTCATTTTCTGCCATAAGGGTGATGTCATCCATATATCTGAGGTTACTGATATTTCTCCTAGCAATCTTGATTCCAGCTTGTGCTTCTTCCAGCCCAGCCNAACTGGATGCCATGATCTTCGTTTTCTGAATGTTGAGCTTTAAGCCAACTTTTTCACTCTCCTCTTTCACTTTCATCAAGAGGCTCTTTGGTTCTTCTTCATTTTCTGCCATAAGGGTGATGTCATCCATATATCTGAGGTTACTGATATTTCTCCTAGCAATCTTGATTCCAGCTTGTGCTTCTTCCAGCCCAGCATTTCTCATGATGTACTCCACATAGAAGTTAAATAAGCAGGGAGACAATATACAGCCTTAATGTACTCCTTTTCATTTGAGTCCAGTTCTTTTCTGCTATATACCGTGTGTGTTTTAATTTTTAGATTCCACATGTAAGTGATAACATACATTATTTCTCTGATTCATTTCAGTAAGCATAATACCCTCCAAGTTCATCCATGTTGTTACAAAGCAAGAGTTCATGCTTTTTTGTGGCTGAGCAGTGTCCCATTGTGTGTATGCGTGTGTGTTTGTGTGTGTGTGTGTGTGTGTGTGTGTGTGTGTACACGCGTCTTCTTTATCCACTCACCTATTGATGGACATTTAGGCTGTTTCCATATTTGGCTACAATAAATACTGAATGCTGCTTTGAACATTGTTGTGCATACCGATTTTCAAATCAGCGTTTTTGTTTTCTTCATGTATATACCCAGGAGTGGACTAGGTGGATCATATGGTAGTTTTATTTTTATTTATTTGAGGACCAACCACACTGTTTTCTACAGGCTGCACCAATTTACATTCCCACCAAGACACAAGGGTTTGCTTTCCTCCATAACCTCGCCAATATCTGAAATGCTCTCAGCATGATGCCCTAGCTAAGGATTCTGTAACTTTAGTATATATAACCCTGCATCTGCACAGCATGGCAATCTGTAAGGAATAGAACTATCTGGAGTATAAAAAGACGGTGTTTCAGAACTTGCACACTCACTGCTGTGGGAGCCTTCCCTTAGAGACCTTATCTATTCTGACCAGAGGTGCTTGTCTGACATGGAAAGCAAAGACCTGGGGAGCGGCCCTTGATGTCTGGCTCTCTCTCTCTCTGCCTGGTCTCAGGCTTTTCACTGCCTGTATCCTTAAAATTGTATCTGTTTACCACTGAGTAGTGTCTCTGATTCATATGAGTCTGATTTGACAATTCAAACCACTTTGTTAACTCATTGGGTGCTAGATAATTTGGTTCCACTAATCAGATGTTCTTTTATGAGACTTGAATCTGAAATTCAAATAAATTGAGAGAGGGGAAGAGCTTTAATACTATCCATTTACCACTGCAACTAATTTGACCATTGTGTGTATATACACGTGCATGGTAGGAGCATAAGTCATGGGTACATTTCATAAGAGGCACAAAAATAAGAGCAAGAAGAGAAAGTATTAATAATGCTAAAAAGGGAACATAAAGTTTGCCTGGAGTCTAACTTTAAGTGTCTGAAACACAGCCAACAATTATTGTTTTTCATTATTTTAACAGAAATTCTATGACATACTGGAATTGCTCAGTGATAAAGATGGATACTTTAGAGGCACTTGATTCCTCTTTTGTTGGATGTAATTGTTAAACAGTTATGTTGATAGGGGCTTCCCTGGTGGCTCATGGTAAAAGAATCTGCCTGCAACACAGGAGACCAGGGTTCAATCCCCGGGTTGGGAAGATCCCCTGGAGAAGGAAATGGCAAGCCATTCCAGTATTCTTGCCTGGAGAATTCCATGGACAGAGGAGCGTGGCAAGCTACAGTCCACGGGCTCGCAGAGAGTCAGACATAGCTGAATGGCTAACACATGTATATTGATACAGATCAGTTTCCAAACAGATTCCTTTCATTGCCCCATTCCGTGGCACTAATTTTTATTTTGAATTTAAAGTGTTTGAAGACAGCCATCAAATCCATCTAAGTCTGCTGATATCTTGGTTTTTGGTGTTTTAAGTTTTAAAATCACTCCATAACATTGTTTAAAAAATTCATTTTCCACCTTGAGTGCTCTTCTCTGAATATTTTTAACTTAGTGTTCCTCTTTGAAAATAGATCCAGGTTTTCTGTGACACTACCACCACCAACAACAGTAAACGCAAAGGGGGGGAATAAACAAAAGAGAGATGGAGGATAAGTCTATAGATATAACAGATTTAAAAAAATCTAACACAGAGCAGAGCATGTAGCTTCTTTGGATAATGATTCAAACAAATGAACTATAACAATTATGTGTGTGATGAGTTATCTGAAAATTTGCATATTTACTCAAAATTTGATGATTTGAAGGAATAATTATTTCTAGGTATGACTTTTGTATTGGTATTATTTTTAGAAGCCCTAATATTTAAGAAGTGCTTCTTGAAAAATTTATGAATGAAATGATATGATTTCTGAGCCTTCTTTCTAAGTAATTCACAGTGGTGGGTGCATGAGTATATTCACATGACCAAGACTGCCTTGAGTAGGTATTTGATGAAGTTGAGTGAGGGTATATGGTGGTTTAGTTCATATTCAGTCAGCCTTTGTAAATATTTTAAATTCACCATAAAAAAAGCATTATTCAAAAGTTTCATAATTAAATTTAGTTTCATAAAGGTTTGTTTCAGTTGATTTTTATCACTGTTAGCTATGCCTTACTTCAAGAAATCATCCCACAACAGTGTGTATCTGCACCTAGTTAGCCAGCTAGCAGAGTGAACAGACAGATAAGCAAAATATGATCACTACCAGCAGAATGCACTCCTGATAGTAAATCACAGAATTCAAGCTAGTTTATTTACATAAATAGTGAATAACAAATATTTCTTTTAAATATTAGTCTTAAATACAGGCAGTTACAGTGGCTATTTTAACTACTTCTTTGCCATTTGAATAGAAAAATAGATTCCTCATCTTAAACTTTGGATCTCACAGGTTAAGTGGAGGCTAGGAGAAGAGAAAGATATGACTGAACATACTTATCTTTAAAGAAGGCAGATTTTATGTGCATGCTTGTATAAAATGGTCACCGTGCTATTTCTTAGGTCAACACATTTTATCGTATAAACGTGTTCTGTTGTACCCTGTGAAAGCTACTTCAATTGGACTCTGAGTAAAAGGATGCTGGGGGCTTCCCTCGTGATTCAAGGGT
This sequence comes from Neotragus moschatus, assembly GCA_006410615.1. Lineage (NCBI taxonomy): Eukaryota > Metazoa > Chordata > Mammalia > Artiodactyla > Bovidae > Neotragus > Neotragus moschatus. The sequence continues at coordinate 4,550,734 of SJYA01001316.1, read as the reverse complement.
AAAAAATTCATCTGCAGTGCAGGGGGCGCAGGAGATGCGGATTCAATCCCTGGGTAGGGAAGATTCCCGGAGTAGGAAGTGGCTACCCACTCCAGTATTCTTGCCTGAAGAATCCCATGGACAGAGGAGCCTGGCGGGCTACAGTCCATGAGATCACAAAGAGTCAACGGACACGACTGAGCACTGAGCACAGAAGGACATGGATGATAACGACTAAGAAAATAAAAGACCCATATTATATCATTTATCTTTTTGGTTCTAGGTCAGTTTTCAATCTATAAAAACCAGAGTATCACTTATTTATTTCTGAAAATGCCAAGAGTATCATTCAGTGGCCTCAAGGATTACTTTCTGAAAAACGCATGAATTCAAAAATGTGTATTGTATTCATTCTTTCAAGTTATATTGTTTTCCAGAAGCATTTTCTTTTTTAAAAGAAAAATACATACACATACACACACATACCATAAAATGTGTTGTTGTGCCTGCAAAAAAAAGGTAGTAAAATATTTATTGTCTTTTTGACCACAATAACAAGAAATATGTCTTTATTATAATTTTATTCCCAGTTGAAATATGTCAATTATTTTGAAATCTATTACTAACACTACCAGTATTCCTCTGAAATGCATGTAAAGACAGCTATGTAGAATTTAACGGACAAATAGGGCTCATAGATATGATATTCAGTTTTACCAAGATTTTATTTTAGTGTCATGATTCCTAAGTTTTTAATTTATATAACAAATTAACTTCAATGTATGCAATATTTAATTGTTTATATTTTCTCAGAAATAAATATAGACAAGTGCTAATGTAGGGATATTGTAGACAACAACACTAAAAATATAATGTTCACTCAGTTGGTCACTCAGTCGTGTCTGACTCCTTGCAACCCCATGGATTGTAGCACACCTTCTTCAGGTGATAAAAGTTTTTAGTGGATTTTTAAATCACTGATTTATTTTTTGTTATAATTTATGCTTAAAAACAATGTTTTATCAGTATGTGTATATTGTCTGTATAAAGAGAAAACCACTCTAAAGCATTTTTTATATCAGTGAAGTAGAGGAGAAGTTATTTTTCAGTGGTTAGAAATAGTCAGTATAAGGTTTAAGTTGATAAAGCCTCTTTTATGGTAAAAGGTCCATGTACCCATTTGTATCTAATAGTTTACTGTTGCTTGAGCTTCTCAGACATTTTCAAAGAAAAATGGGTTCTGTTACCTGACATCTAAGGGCAAATTTTATTTAAATATAATCGCAGGGATCAAGAAAACAATCCAGGCCGTTCCTGATTTATCTATAACAATTTTCACTGAAGGACTCAAATGACTTTAAATGTTTTTGTAAGTACATAATATCTCACCATATTTAAAAGTCTGTGTTATTATAACATAAGTTAAACATGAAAAAGAAAGCAATGACTTTCTATTACTTTATTTTAAATGGTGCATATAATCCTGCAAGCCAGTTTTACTTCTCAGCATTTTTCAACTACTTTTAAATAGTATATATTACAAGTTCATGTTTTTTTTAGAGCTTTTAACATGCATTGTCTAATTTAATCCTCATTGCAACCTTGTATAGTGTTTTATTTGTAATATTTGGTTTAAAGGAAAGAAAACTTCACATGGCCTGCTTATTATTATCATGAGTCATGGAATCTAATTATGACAAAGTCTGTCAGATCACTGGTCATTTGGCATGTCTCTGGATTTATATTTACATCATAGCTGCGCATCTGTTTTTCTTCTTTCTATTGATAGTGTTTTTTTTTTTTTTTTTTTTTTTAGCTTTGTGTTTTGAAGGCACTTATTCTGACCCAAGGGCTTCCTTAGTGACTCAGATGGTAAAGAATGTGCTTGCAATGCATATTCTTATTGGCCCAGGTTTGATCCACTGTTCTTGCCTGGAGAATTCCATGGACAGAGGAGCCTGGAGGTTTACAGTCCGTGGAGTCACAAGAGTCGGACATGACTGAGCAACTAACACACTTTCACTGCTTTTATTCTGACCCAAGCCCTATGTGTCAAACTCTAGTGTCAACCAGGATCAGTTCCTGTGTCATAATTCCAGTTCACAGGAAAAAGAATATGATTGACTCGGCTTTGGGCAATTATTTTCAGCTCACATTCCTCCTCTGAATTATTTACATGTCCAATTGCCTATTGCTTACTTCTACTTTGAAGCCTTTGATTCAAAGTCATGTTTGATTTATCTCTGTTCTTGACATGACTTTATGATGGCCATCTCTAACATCTCCAACCTACACACCCATATCCAGTCCAATAACAATTCCATGTAGCTTTACTTCCCAACAACATATAGAATGTGATGGCTGATCAGTCTTTCAGTGACTATCATCTAAGTCAAACTGCCATTTTCACTTGCCTGGATTATCCATATCTCTGAACCTATTCATGTTCCTTACAGCCTATTCTCTGTATAGAAAACAGAATCATAGTTCACAGTTTTAAGTCAGATCATGTCATTTCTCTGGTCAGGTTTCCTATCTCACTTATATTAAAATTGAGATTATTTGCAATGTTCTACAAAGTTTTGTATTATCTATAGCCCCACCTCAGTTCAGTTCAGTTCAGTTCAGTCGCTCAGTTGTGTCTGACTCTTTGCTACCCCATGAATCGCAGCACCCCAGGCCTCCCTGTCCATCACCAACTCCTGGAGTTCACACAGACTCACGCCCATCCTTTCTAATCATAAAACCTTTATTCTTTATCTTGTTTACTTGGTTCCAGCCACACTAACTTTCTGCTGTTTATTACGCATGTTAGGTACATTCTCAGTTTGTGGTTCTTCCTCTTGACTTAAATGTTCTGCCCTGAGAAGTCTATGTGGCTCACTCTATTGCTTCCTTCCAGTCTTTGCTAAAATGTCATGTTCTCAGCGAGGACTTTCCTGACTACCATGTTTAAAATGGCAGTTTTTCTCCCAAGGTTCCTAAGCTTGTTCTATGGGTTAAATTTCTCCATAGCACTTATCCTCATCTGACATTGTATATATTTTTCTATATGTTTAAACACAATTTTTATGTGTTTATATTATCTTTCTTCTTGACATCTCACTTGACTGTAAGGTCTGTTAACACATGTATTTTTTCAATTTTGTTCTAAAACACTGCCTGGTAAATAAATATTTGTTGAATGGTTATACTGTTCCCCTCAGATCCCATCAATCAACACTTACGCAGGGGAAGACTATGGTAAGAGCAGGTTTACAATGACAGGGAGCTCAGGGGGGAAGAAAGTAATACCTCACATAAACTAAGCAATTCTCAAAACCTCCCAGTGCCTTGCTCAGAATTATATAATTGATTAGTAGTAAAGGGAATTGAATTTAAGTATGTCACAGTATAGTTCACAGTTCTTTCAGTGGTCACATAACTTCACATGACCTGAGGTGTTAGTAAAGAATTCTAAGTTATCTCATTTTATATAGCTCTGAAATTGATTTATTAATTGGAAAATTACTAGATTCTTAATTATGTCTTGGTGACTTACCTCCCAGCATCTGCTTAATGATGCTATTACACAGATTTGGGTCAAATTGAGCTGTGATATCTCTTCATGACCTCTGGTCAATAGCATTTCTCTTAATGTAAGAAGTTTAAAAACATATGCCATATGAGACTTTCAACTTAAATTCTCCCAAAGTTTAAATTACAGCTGCCATATCTGAAAAATTTGTGGTGTTTACTACCAGAAGCTTTGTTGTCATTGTCATTGATATTGACAGGGTGAGGCTGTCAGGTTGGTGATATTTACTATAGGGGATATTTCTGGTGAAAATAATCAGAGTTACTTTTGAAAAAGTAATATCTAATTTTAAAAATTACAAAAAAAGTGTTATAACAAATGGACTCATAGACTTGTGAACAAATTAATTCCAAAACAAATAAGTAAAGATGTGTAGCTATATTGAAGAAAGCAGACTGATATTTTAAAGAAACTAATTTAAGAGAAAAGGGAAGCTTTAAACTGCACCAGGACCAAATGAGTCCCAGAAGGACTGATCCAAACTGCTTAAGTTTAAGAAAAATAAAGTTAAGTGAAAATTAGATTGAAGATTTGAATTGCATCTTAAAAAAATACATTGTATTCTCATTTTTTTCAGTTCAGCGACTCAATACTGCTCTGCCAAATTTCTGTCTTGTAAGAAAACATCACTAATTATAAATGAGGTATATTTCAAGCAGAAAATATTTTTCTATTCTTAAAAACAGTTCATTTTTTATAGCCATGGCTCTGTTAAAGAGTTAGAAGGAGAATTGTATTGCCTAAAAATTAAGGCATAATTTATATATATGAATGTGTGTCTGTCTGTGTGTGTGTGCATGTGTGCGTGTATACACATATATAAGTACTGGTAGGTAACCTGGTTAGAACCATTGATTTTCTAGATGTGTTTAAGAGACTACTTATAAAATTAATCCTATAAATTTCTATTACCAAATTTCAAGGTCATATTGAGAAAGCCTTGTCCATTTATATTACAGTGAAAAAAAAAAAAAAAAACCTGTTCTTACTTTAAAGCACACACTATGTGTTTGGAACTGAGAATTATTTCAGAACATATTGGGACTATAGTAGATTAAAAGTTGAGAGGTCTTTCTCATCTTTCTTAGGAGCTGGAATTTATAGCTCATTTTATCTTAACATCTCTCCTTCCCTCCAATCCTTTCTCCAGGAAAAAAGGAAGGAAAAATAGACATGGCAGTCAAAAAAGGCAGAGCCTATACTTACTTACAGATTTTAAACTTTGAAAAGTTTAGAACTGATGACAAAATATGGAGCTATCATTATAGGATCTTATATAAAAACTAGAACCATTCTATTGCATAACTTGATATTAAAATGTTCCTTATTAGAATTTTTTCTAGGAATTTTAAAAATAAAATTTAACTTTATATTCACATATAATTGTAAGAAATAATACAGAGTATATCCTTCACCCAGTTTCCCCCAGTGATAGCACTTTACATAACTATAATTCCAGTTCAATCGCTCAGTCATGTCCAACTCTTTGCGACCCCATGAACCGCAGCACACCAGGCCTCCCTGTCCATCACCAACTCCCGGGGTCTACCCTCATCTCATCCTCTGTTGTCCCCTTCTCCTCCTGCCCTCAATCTTTCCAAGCACAATATTACAACTAAAAAAAATGAGACTGATACAATCTATGTCTTACTCAGATTTCCCTGGTTTCACGTGTACTCATTTGTCTATGTGTCTGTGTATATATGTTATCAGTGCATTTATCACATCCATAGATTCATGTGACCTCCCAGATAGTCAAGAGAGAAGAGTTCTTTAAAATGATCCATTTTGCTACCCTATTATAGCCAGACATTCCTTCCACATACCACCCTAACCCTTGGCAATCACTACTTGGTTCTTCATCTCTATAATTCTGTCATTTCAAGAATATTATATAAATGAAATAATAAAATATACAATCTTTTGAGATTGTTTGTCTTTATTCAGCATGGTGATCTGAAGTACCATCCAAGTTTTCTGTGGCCAAATAGAATTCACAGTGGTATGGACTGAATTTTGCCACCACCACCCCCACGCCCCAACAAATTCATATGTCGAAGTTCTAATCTCTCATGTGACTGCGTCTGTAAATATGGTCTTTTATAAGAGCATTAAGTGTAAGTTGACTTTCCAGGTGGTGCTAGTAGTAAAGAACCCAGCACCAACACAGGAGACATAAGAGAAACAGGTTCAATCCCTGGGTTGAGAACATCCTCTGGAGGAGGGCATGGCAACTCATCTGGTATTCTTGCCTGGAGAATCCCATGGTCAGAGTAGACTGGTAGGCTGCAGTCCATGGCGTCTCGAAGAGTCGGACATGACTGAGCGACTTCACTTTCACTTTCACTTTCATGCATTGGAGAAGGCAGTGGCAACCCACTCCAGTGTTCTTGCCTGGAGAATCCCAGGGACGGGGGAGCCTGGTGGGCTGCCCTCTATGAGGCCACACAGAGTCAGACACGACTAAAGCAACTTAGCAGTAGCAGTACTAGATTTTTAAAAACTATATTGAAATATATTTTTAAAACCCTAAGGATTTTTTTGTCAAAGACATGCACTCAACAAAAATTTTGGTCAAGGTATTTATATTATAAGGGAAAACATTTTTACTCTTTTAAAACTCAATTTTTATCCATCAAACTCCATGAAATTAAAACCAAAAATTTTTTAGACTCGTAGAAAATAGAATAGATAACTTGAAATTGTGAATGTCATTAATTACTTTTATTTGGCTTTGGAGTCACTTTTTATATGTTTCTGAGAAAATGTCATCAATGTAACAATTTAGCTCATGCATTTGACATTCTGCGAAGGTTTCTCCTTAGGAGGTGGGAAGCTGCTCCAGCATCAAACCTGCAAAGGGCAAATAGCTTTTTAGACTGACACTCTGCATCTGCATCAAGAAGGGACTTTTTTTCCCTCAGCCCCCAGAAGCCCTGAATTATGGCTTTGACTTTCAAATATCTTCCTAGGTTTCTGAAAAGTAAGTGTTAATAGCAGCCATAATAGTTAGTTGCATAGAAGTAAGCTGTAATTAATTACTAAATAATCAGCAATTAATAAGCAAATGAGTATTCTAGTCAAATATATGCTGCCAATAAGGAAAATTGATAACCACAACCTTAATTAAAGAGAATAATCTAAACACTGTCAGTTAACGTGAAAGAAATATTTTCCAAATAAGCTGCAAATTGGATAATTAGGGATTGCTAATGATAAGAGATTTTTCCTCACTAATCTCATTTTGTTTACCTCCTGTTATGTGCTAAGCCTAAAGTAAAACAATATCCTACAGCACAATGAAAAGAATTGCTTTTCTTCAGTTTTTGCAAGAATGCTAGTTCATTCTGACTCACCAGTAAACAAAGATTTATCAGATGAAAATAAAACCCAAGTTTAAAGTATATCATTTCATATTTGTAATAGTAACATGGTGGAAATAGTGTGTTTTTCTTTATCAGTATAGGCTCCTAGAGGCAGAAAATAGGGCTGAAAGTCCATTAAACTTTCAGCACATTTAGGGTGTCAGTTCAGTTCAGTTGTTCAGTCGTATCCGACTCTTTGCAACCCCATGAATCACTGCACGCCAGGCCTCCCTGTCCATCACCAACTCCTGGAGTTCACTCAGACTCGCATCCATCAAGTCAGTGATGCCATCCAGCCATCTCATCCTCTGTCATCCCCTTCTTCTCTTGCCCCCAATCCCTCCCAGCATCACAGTCTTTTCCAGTGAGTCAACTCTTCACATGAGGTGGCCAAAGTACTGGAGTTTCAGCTTTAGCATCATTTCTTCCAAAGAAATCCCAGGGCTGATCTCCTTTAGAATGGACTGGTTGGATCTCCTTGCTGTCCAAGGGACTCTCAAGAGTCTTCTCCAACACCACAGTTCAAACATATCAATTCTTCGGCGCCTCAGCCTTCTTCACAGTCCAACTCTCACATCCATACATGACTACTGGAAAAACCATAGCCTTGACTAGATGGACCTTAGTCGGCAAAGTAATGTCTCTGCTTTCGAATATGCTATCTAGGTTGGTCATAACTTTTCTTCCAAGGAGTAAGCATCTTTTAATTTCATGGCTGTAGTCACCATCTGCAGTGATTTTGGAGCCCCCAAAAATGAAGTCTTTAACTGTTTCCACTGTTTCTCCATCTATTTCCAATGGAGTGATGGGACCGGATGCCATGATCTTCGTGTTCTGAATGTTGAGCTTTAAGCCAACTTTTTTACTCTCCTCTTTCACTTTCATCAAGAGGCTCTTTAGTTCTTCTTCACTTTCTGCCATAAGGGTGGTGTCATCTGCATATCTGAGGTTATTGATATTTCTCGCGCCAATCTTGATTCCAGCTTGTGTTTCTTCCAGTCCAGAGTTTCTCATGATGTNGTGTTCTGAATGTTGAGCCTTAAGCCAACTTTTTCACTCTCCTCTTTCACTTTCATCAAGAGGCTCTTTAGTTCTTCTTCACTTTCTGCCATAAGGGTGGTGTCATCTGCATATCTGAGGTTATTGATATTTCTCGCGCCAATCTTGATTCCAGCTTGTGTTTCTTCCAGTCCAGAGTTTCTCATGATGTACTCTGCATATAAGTTAAATAAGCAGGGTGACAATATATAGCCTTGACATACTCCTTTTCCTATTTGGAACCAGTCTGTTGTTCCATGTCCAGTTCTAACTGTTGCTTCCTGGCCTGGATACAGATTTCTCAAGAGGCAGGTCAGGTGGTCTGGTATGCCCATCTCTTTCAGAATTTTCCACAGTTGATTGTGATCCACACAGTCAAAGGCTTTGGCATAGTCAATAAAGCAGAAATAGATGCTTTTTCTGGAACTCTCTTGCTTTTTCCATGATCCAGTGGATGTTGGCAATTTGATCTCTGGTTCCTCTGCCTTTTCTAAAACCAGCTTGAACATCAGGAAGTTCACGGTTCATGTATTGCTGAAGCCTGGCTTGGAGAATTTTGAACATTACTTTACTAGCATGTGAGATGAGTGCTATTAACAGTAGTATGTCTTGGTCTTCCTATGTGGTGCTAATGGTAAAGAATCAGCCTACCAATGCAGGAAACGTAAAGAGACAGGAGTTGGATCCCTGGGTTGGGAAGATCTCCTGGAGAAGGGCATGACAACCCATTCCAATATTCTTGCCTGGAAAATCCCATGGAGAGAGGAGCCTGGAGGGCTACAGTCCATAGGGTCACAAAGAGTCAGACACGACTGAAGCAACCTGGCACGTTGTGTAGTACAGCTAACATAGTCTGTAGTAGAGCTAATAGTGTCACTGATATTTTGAAGGTAACATTTCCAAGAAGAATTGAGCATTTTTGAGCACTGTTTTTGATACTTGAGAGACAGTGGTACATGTTTTAAATATCACTTTCTCTTCTTCATTGTTGTGCGTAGAATCTCTCAGCAGAAGCTCCATCAAACCCAGACTTCTCCACTCATTAAAAATATTTTAACATTTTTCTCTGTTATCTCTGAATTAGAAATATCTCATTTGTGTGTAAATTGAGTCAACCATGACAACAGTAAAAATAACTAATGCTTGTGGATAGCTTAGTGTGGCCCTGGGGTCTGCTTGTCGTCCTTTTCACGTGGTAGATTAATCCTTTGATCCTCACAACCACCCTTGAGAAACAGTCTGTGGATGAAGAAATTAAGGTTGAGTCATTGCCGAAAGTCACAGAGCAAAGATGTCAAGATTTAAACCCAAGCTTATCTGATTCTGGAGCAAAGGTGTTCCTCATTTTGTCATATTAGTTTTTCACCGTACTTCAGAAACAAGACTCTAAATTAAATATTAATAGAAAAGCATTCATTGAGTATTGTAGATTCAGCATATAAATAACCTCAGGGAAAAATGAATTCTAGACCATATTTATCACCAGCCAGCAGGTACATAGAATCTGTCAAATTTAACCTAGGTGGTCAAATTATTTTTCTTTTGAAGTTGTACCGTGTTATCCATTTCAAATTATCCTTAGTGCTTTATAATAAAAGGGTATTTTTTTTCTCAACAACAATTGACCTCTAGTTTTTAGCAACTGGCAGCACTTTAAATGTCCAACTGTCTGTATTATTTTTTTTTAATGACTACCATATCAGTCGTTTTCCTTAAAGTGTTTATAATAGATAATGATTTTACTTTAAAGTGTTTGTTATTTCAAATACTAAATCTTCTATTATGAAGGCATTTAACAGAGGCTATCCATTTTCAGTCAATCCAGTATACTCTTTTGACTTAGCTTTCAAATCTGAAATGATTCCTTTTAAATATCCCTGTCTTAGGATGAACCAAAGGGATGGTATGGGGAGGGAGGTGGGAGGGGAGTTCAGGATGGGGAACACGTGTACACCCGTGGCAGATTCATGTTGATGTATGTCAAAACCAATACAATATTATAAAGTAATTAGCCTCCAGTTAAAATAAATAAATTTAAATTAAAAAAAAATAAAAGCTTTTAGAAATAAATTCTGCACACAAAAAAATCCTTGTCAATTCTTTAAACAAAAGTCACAATTAAGTTAATAGATATGTAGAGGGGGTTGCCAAAATAGAAGGAATCACAAAATATAAATATAAATCACAAATCATAAAATATAAAGGAATCACAAAATATAATTGTAATATAAAATATCACTATATAAGCACTAATGTTGTTGTTGTTTAGCTGCTCAGTCATGTCTGATTCATTGTGACCCTATGGACCATAGCCCACTGTGCCCCTCTGACCTTGAGATTTCCCAGACAAGAATATTGGAGTGGGTTTCCGTTTCCTTTTCAGGGAATCTTCCCAACCCAGGGATCAAAACTACTACCCCATCATTTTTAAACCTTGGTCATTCTATTATTTGTTATCATCATGTACCTTTAATTCTGTCTCTTTATGGGTTCCTTTAAGTGTATAGAAACATTCAAGGATTTTTCATCTTGAAATATAAAAATATAAATAAATGAACAAATAACCCTCTCTTAAAGCTGTGTCCTTCTAAAGCTTCCATCATGCTGCTGCTAAGTCACTTCAGTCATGTCCGACTCTGTGTGACCCCATAGACAGCAGCCCACCAGGCTCCCCCGTCTCTGGGATTCTCCAGGCAAGAACACTGGAGTGGGTTGCCATTTCCTTCTCCAATATACGAAAGTGAAAAGTGAAAGTGAAGTCGCTCAGTCATGTCCGACTCTGTGTGACCCCATGGACTGCAGCCCACCAGGCTCCTCCGTCCATGGGATTTTCCAAGCAAGAGTATGAGAGTGGGGTGCCATCGCCTTCTCCAAAAGCTTCCATCGTAGCTCCTCCATTTTGGTAATTAGCCTTAAAGGGAAAGCTACCGTCTCCTCCTTGTTACTCCTCATTCATTTTTCAACCTATTGCACTGTTTCCATTATTAATTTAAGCCCTCATCTTATCCAACACTCTCTAATACTCAGTATTGAGGACTGTTTTCTATGTTTGATACTGACAGTGTTTCCCTTTTAAAAATCTCAAGCTAAAATTTATTTTAACTTCTATTTGTTAAAAGAGAGGGTGGGGAAAGAGAGTTGTGTGTGTGTGTGTGTGTTGGAGTTATTATATGAAATATATTTTTTAATCTTCTTCATGTTTTTACTTAGTAAACACTACCTACCTAAAACTTTATAACATCATTTTTTATTGTTTTTTTTTTTTCTCTGTTAACACAGAAGCAGGAAGCACTTTTTGATTCCTTAGATATATGAAACTGAATTGAGGGCAGGGCACTTTGTAAAACACAATAGGGAGAAAACCTAATAGGTTTAGTAAAATTCAGCACGTTAGCAGGGGCTTGGGAAGAGCCATATCCGAGCTGTGAATCCTGTTGCGGCAGACAGTAAAGAGGAAACAAATATTTTGTTCAGTTGTAAATTGTTGGATTTATAATACTTTTTTTGGCATAAATCAATTTGATATCTAATTCACAGACACTGATGTGCAGCAGAGCAATTGAAGCCAGAAAGATGGAAGTTAAACCTGTTAAACCTAGTATTTTTTTTTTTTCCCTTCATAGTAACTGTATCTTTTCTACAAAGGTCAGTAATAGCAATTTCACTTTCAGCCTATAATACAGAAGGTGAAAAAAAAAATGAGATCTAAAATGTCATTTTTCCCTGTTCATGTTTGCCTCATTGTCTTGGAGAGTGAGGAATGTTATGGTTTTTGAAAATTATTTGTATGATTGTGGGCTGATGGTGTCTAGTATATTTAAGTACCCACTGGTGAATTATTTATTTCAAAGAAAATCATAGAACTCCAGTATGTTAAATAAATATAAAAACTTAAGTTCCATTATATACTTACAGTGAGCTAGGACTGTCCTTAGAACTTTGTACATATTAGCTCATTTAATCATGGAAACAACCTAATAGAGTAAGAACAATTATGATGCCTAATTATTATAATAGGCTAGAAAGCTGAAGATTAAAGGAATTAGGCATGTAATAACTAAGAAGCCATGATAGTAAGTAGTAGATTTAGGTTTCGGAGAAGGCAATGGCACCCCACTCCAGTACTCTTGCCTGGAAAATCCCATGGATGGAGGAGCCTGGTGGGCTGCAGTCCGTGGGGTCACACAGAGTCGGACATGACTGAGCGACTTCCCTTTCACTTTTCACTTTCAAGCATTGGAGAAGGAAATGGCAACCCACTCCAGTGTTCTTGCCTGGAGAATCCCAGGGATGGGGGAGCTTGGTGGGCTGCCGTCTATGGGGTCACACAGCTTCGGACACGACTGCAATAACTTAGCAGCAGTAGCAGCAGATTTAGGTTTAATTCCAAACAACACTGCTAATGTAAGCAGATAAATATATAGATCCTTGCAGTGACAAGGGAACTGAAACAAGACCTAGGCCTCTGGCCAGACCTCCTTTTAGACCCTGACATTATTTCCTAAGGAAATTCTAAGGACCCTCATCTCTAGTGTATTAAAAACCTTGGAACTTTACATTCCAAGTGGTTGACTGAGTGCAACTAGGAAGCCCACTCCTCTCCATATCAAGCATCACTTAAAATTATTTTAAAGGAAGAGACAAACCCACCACAACCATCATTCTCTCATTTGCTCAGGGCACAACTTAGTATCTTCGATGTTCCTCTTACCTTCATACTGTATTATCTGATCCATCAATAACGTTCAGGGCTTTCCTATCATCACATACATTCTGAATATTACAACTGCTTATAACATGCCTTGCTACCACTTTAGCCTAAGCCACAGCAATCTTTTTCACAACCTGTTTAAGTGACTTCCTGAATGGTATTTTCAGCTTTCACTCTTGCCCCCTCCAGTTAATTCTCTAAACCTAGAATGATCTTTAAAAAATATCACTTCCTTCTTCTGCTGAAAACAGTCCAGTGGTTTGTCATCCCATTGAAATTGAAATGTTGTAGTCTCTACATGATCTGACACCAATTTGAGCTTACCTCCGCCCTTCTTCCTTTTATTTACACTATTCCAAGTATCCTGGCTTCCTCTCTGTTCCTCACAAACCTATCCTATATTTAGGACCTTTGCACTTGACATTCCTTCTCCTGAAACATCTACATGGCTGACTTCCTCACTTCTTTCAGGCCTCTGCCCGTTTATTGCTCTTCAGAGAGACTTTCCCAACTGTTTTCTCCAGTGTATCTCAGCCCCCTTCCCAATGCCTTATTTTCTCTTCCCCCTCCCCTGTCTTTTATTTAAATAGCACTTCTGTGCTAGTCATTTTCTTCATTTCTTCCGCTGTAAATCCACTTTCTGATCTCTTCTGTAAGTTCTGTGCCTCTTGAGGCTGATTTTTGTGGATTGCTCTCTCTGGGTTTTGATTGGCCACTGGGAGTACTGGCCGATCAGAGGGCAGAAAAAGTGACAGACCACGGTGTTTATTATCCCTTACTTCCTCTATGTCTTGAGTTTGTTTTAGCCATGATGCCTCTCCTTGGGTCCTGTCTGGTAGTGCCCTCCTACAGCTCAAGTTCTTATTCTCTTCTAGGAACCCAGTTCTCTTTACTTGCCTATCAGGCTTAGCATGGTTATAATTTCCCACTATTGCTTGTTTCTGGGTGTTTCATCATCCTTTCTTGGTTTCTTTACCTCTGTCCATATTTCTGTATAGTCCCTTTGTTTAGCTCTCTTCAGTTAAACTCATTGCTATCTATATCTTGCTTGAAATCCAGATGATTCAACCTTCCACCTTCTGCCCCATTACTTGAAAAAGTCATATTTGCTTGTTTTTTATTGCCTAACTTTGCCATCAGAATATAAGTAAACAGAATGACTCCCTCACTCCTGCCAAGATGTACCTGCCCTATTCCCTGAACCTATGAATGTGTTACCTGACATGGCAAGACAGACTTTTGCAGGTGTGATTACGGATACAGATATGGGGATGGGAAGATTATCCTGGATGGCTTGCATGAGTCCAGTATAACCTTATGAGGCTTTACAAGCAGAGAAGCTTTCTTGACTGGGTCAGAGAAATGTGACCGAAAAAGACAGGAGAGATAAGAGGCTAGAGAGAATTTCAGTCTGTCATTACTGACTCGACTCTGAAAATGGAAGAAGGGCGCCACAGGCTAAATAGAGAGCAGTCAGCCAGGAGAAGCTGGGAACAGTGTTCAACTGACAGCCAACAAGAAAATGAGGCTCCTAGTCCTAAAACTATAAGGAACTGAATTTTACCAATAACCAGAAGGAGGAGGAAACTGACCCTCCCTAGTACCCTACAAACTTCCTGACTTTGTCCTTGTGACAACTATCTTGGATTTTCAACCTACAAAATTCTAAGGTTTTTTTCTGTTTCCACTATTGACTCTGTGAGTACTTTGTTCTTAGAGCAATAGAAAACAAATGCATGAGGTCTGAATTTATCTGATCTTTGTTTTATATATGGACTTTCCTAATGGCTCAGTGTTCAAGAATCTACCCGCAATGCAGGAGCCACAGGAGCCGTGGGCTTGATCCCTGGGTTGGGAAAATCCTCTAAAGAAGGAAATGGCAACCCACTCCAGTATTCTTGCTTGGGAAATCCTGTGGACTGAGGAGCCTGGTGGACACTATCAGAAAGATCGTAAAGAATCAGACACTCCTGAGCACGTGCACACGTTGTTGTATCTGCAGTGCCTAGAAGGGTATTTTGCACATGTGAAGATGCTCAATGAACATCTGGGGAATTAATGAATTGATTGGTTGATATATTTTAAGAAACCTTTGTTCATCTTAACAAAGCCTGTGATAGAACACAGTTATTTCCAATAGTTATACAACATGATTGCGCACGAGATTATCAAGAAGTAAGCTTAGAGGAAAGGGATTTAATAAATTTTGCCACAAGTATTTCAAAACCTTGTCAAAATAAACTTACTATTTGATCTGTCATTTTAGAGTTCAAATGGCAAATCAATTCCCATTCAAGTTCAAAGTGAGCTTTGTATTCTCTATATTTAAGATGTCATGTATCTGATATCTAAAATGTGGCTTTAAAAAATGTGAACTAATTAAACTACCTCATGTAGATTCCTCTTAAATTGTCAAAATCTATTTTTTTTAATTGAACTTGCTATGTAGATCACTTTTCACAGCTTTTTTTCTGAAAATATCTAATGATGTTTTGCCTCTATTGCACACCCCATGAACTTAAAAAAAACTAATTTAAAATTCTAAATGTGTGACTTTTGTGTGCGAAAAGATTCTTACTTAAGAAAACTATATTCTGTTATCCTTAAAATAGACAGTATTATCAATTCAAATGTATAACTGATCAAATTAGAAGGAGGTGATTAAAAATAGTCATCTAGGCAACTATTATTTAAATTTAAATTTAACTTTCTTTGTACTCACTTATGTAGAAAGAGACAGAAATTTGAAGCTAATGTTACATTATCAGAAGTCAAAACAGTTTTAAAAATATGCCTGAAGGCATATGTTTCAAGTTTACTCAAATCTGAATATACTGAAGTAATGGTTACTTATATCTGTATCTTCAAATATTCAGACTATCAGAAGCTCCAGATTTCTCCATCTAGATGTCACTACTTTTATAAACCTCTGGAGGAGGAAACAGCAACCCCACTCCAGTATTTTTGCCTGGAGAATCCCATGGACAGAGGAGCCTAGTGAACTACAGTCCATTGGGTCACAAAGAGTCGGACGTGACTGAAACAGCTTAGCACATCCTTATAAACAGTTTTGCACTTCAGATTCATTGCCAAAATGTAACGCATCTAGAGAGGAAGGTTTGTTCTCATCTTTATCTTTTTAAAAAAATTTACAGTGGTTCTTAAAATGTGATTCCTGAATCAGCAGCATTAGCATCTCCTGGGAAAGTGTTAGAAATACAAATTTTGGGGTTGCACTCAACTCTGCTAAATCAGAAACTCTGGGCATGGGGCCCTATAGTATGTGTTTGCTAAGTTCTCCAGGCAATTTTGGAGAAGGAAATGGTAACCCACTCCAGTATTCTTGCCTGGCAAATCCTATGGAGCCTATGGGCTACAGTCCATAGGATCGCAGGTGTAGGACATAACAACTGAGCAGCTAAATAGCAACAATTTAGCTTGCGATTATGAAGCAAGCTGGAGCTCAAGGACCACCACACTAGCTTAGTGAACTGCTTGTATTTCACAGGGTCTTCTGCTCATTAACTGAATAGAATTAAACCACAATGAGAAATGAAGAAATAAGGTGAACTTGGGGCCTTTCTCTAAAGAACACAAATTACTGAAAGTTAGTTGCCTGAGATACAGTTGCATATATTTAAAATAGGTAAATTTCCAGTTTTCTAATAAGGAAACTGATGCTCCATTTGGGGAAAATTAGCAAAGGAAAATCTCTAACCTGGAAAAATGTTTGCACATTTCATTTACAGTTTTGTTTTTCCCTTTTATCTATGTCTGTCAAGTTTATATCAACATAGTACCAGACAATGTATCATGAAGGTCAAAATAATGATTTTATTGTCCCTTTTAAAGACATAGACATGTTTTCCTCAGTACTAAAAAAAAAAAAAAAAANAACAAGGGATAGATCTGAAGAAATGTTTCCTTACCACTGAGAAAGAAATTATCTCTGTAAGTTATAAATTATCACATACAATTTATATCACATGTGTGCATACTAAATCATTTCAGTCATTCCAACTATTTGTGACCCCATGAACTGTAGCAAACCAGATATATAGCCAAAACAACAGAATCCAAACACTTTAGCACAGCATACCTGACCACGGTCTTTGCATACCAGTTTAAATTAATCTCCACCCACTCCCAGTACATACACAAACAGACAAGAGAGAGACTTTGATACAGTTTCAATTATCAAGCAATATGAGCCACACACAGATCCATCATTCACTGGGAATACTGCTGTGGAAGACAAAAAAGTATCTGCCGTTTGCGACCCCATGGACTGCAGCACACCAGGCTTTGCTGTTCAACACAGACTCCCAGAGCTGTTTAATCTCATGTCCATTGAGTTGGTGATGCCATCCAACCAACTCATCCTCTGTCATCCCCTTTTCCTCCTGTCTTCAATCTACCCAGCATCAGGGTCTTCTCCAATGAGTCAGTTCTTTGTATCAGGTGACCAAAGTATTGGAACTTCAGCTTCAGCATCAGTCCATCCAGTGAATATTCAGGAAAGATTTCCTATAAAATTGCCTGGTTGGATCTCCTTGCAGTCCAAGGGACTCTCAAGAGTCTTCTCCAACAACAGAGTTCAAAAGCATCAGTTCTTAGGCACTCAGCTTTCTTTATGGTCCAACTCTCACGTCCACACAAGACTACTGGAAAAACCAGTGCTTTGATTAGATGGACTTTTGTAGCCAAAGTAATGTCTCTGCTTTTTAATACACTGTCTAGGTTGGTCATCGCTTTTCTTTCAAGAAGCAAGAGTCTGAATTTCGTGGCTGCAGTCACCATCTGCAGTGATTTGGAGCCCAAGAAAATAAAGTCTGCCACTGTTTCCACTGTTTCCCCACCTATTTTCCATGAAGTGATGGGACTGGGTGCCATGATCTTAGATTTTTGAATACTCAGTTTTAAGCAAGCTTTTTCACTCTCTTCTTTCACTTTCATCAAGAGGCTCTTCGGTTCCTCTTCACTTTCTGCCATAACGGTGATGTCATCTGCATATCTAAATTTATTGATATTTCTCCTAGCAGTCTTGATTTCAGCTTGTGCTTCACCTAGCCCAGCATTTCACATGATACACTCTGCATATAGAGTACTGCATTGCATAAGGAAATGGCAATCCACTCCATCATTCTTGCCTGGGAAATCTCATGAACAGAGGAGCCTGTTGGGATACAGTCCATGGGATCGCGCAGAACTGGACATGACTGAGCGACTAATAAACACACAATCTGCATATAAGTTAAATAAGCAAGGTGACAATATACAGTCTTGACATACTCCTTTCCCAATTTTGAACCAATCCATTGTTTCATGTCCGGTTCTAACTCTTGCTTTTTGACCTGCATACACGTTTCTCAGGAAACGGGCAAGGTGGTCTGGTATTCCCATCTCTTTCAGAATTTTCCACAGTTGTGATACAAACAGTCATAGGCCTTGGTGTAGTAAACAAAACAGAAGTAGATGTTTTTCTGGAACTCTCTTGCATTTTTGATCATCCAACAGATGCTGGCAATTTGATTTCTGGTTCCTCTGCCTTTTCTAAATCCAGCTTGAATATCTGGAAGTTCTCAGTTCGCATACTGTGGAAGTCTAATTTGGAGAATTTTGAGCATTACTTTGCTAGCATGTGAAATAAGTGTAATTGTGTGCTAGTTTGAACATTCTTTGGCATTGCCTTTCTTTGAGATTGGAATGAAAACTAACGTTTCCAGTCCTGTGGCCACTGTTGAATTTTCCAAATTTGCTGGCCTATTTAGTGTAACACTTTAACTGCATCATCTGTTAGAACATGAAATAGTTCAGCTGGAATTCTATCACCTCCACTCCTTATAGATAGCTGAGAAAAGAAGAGAAGCTAAAGGCTAAGGAAAAAAGGAAAGATATACTTTTTTGAATGCAGAGTTCCAAAGAATAGCAAGGAGATATAAAGTAGCCTTCCTCATAATCAATGAAAAGAAATAGTGATACATACTAAGAAGAAAAATAAAGAGTGGAAAAGTATTATTTTTGTGAAAATCAATTTTTAATAGATTAACCAGAGAATATCTCACAGATAAGATTTTTTAAATAAAAATATGAAATGGATAAAGTTTTAACCCATGTGGCTATTTTGGGCATGTACTTTCTAGGCTAAGAGGACAAATACATAGATTTTGAAGTGGAAGTTTGCCCAGCATGTTTGTGGACAGAGTAGTGAAAATGAGGTAACCAAGTGGGTCAGTGTTATAGGATGAATACTGTTGAGAAAACTTCTTCCATTATTGTCAACATCAAGCCTTTATCTAAACTTTATTCCCGTTTCAAAATTTTCCCTTGACAATCCTTTCTACCAGAAGCCATCCCTGCTGTTTACCAAAGTCTAGTGAAGGCTATTCTTCTCAGAATTTTTAAAGCCCCATGTGTTATGTACCTCTATCAAAACTATTCCAAGACACTGTTGCTTACATGTTTTATTGTACATGGTTGTTCAATTATTCATCCCCTACACAAGGAGGTATTGACTATTGGTGTAACTCAAGGCTAGATGGATAAAAATTAAAAATTAGAATAAAGTGAAAGTCATTCAGTCATGTCCAACACTTTGGGACCCCAAGGACAATACAGTCCATGGAATTCTTTAAGCCAGAATACTGGAGTGGGTAGCCTCTCCCTTCTCCAGGGGATCTTCATAACCCAGGGAGCAAACCCAGGTCTCCCACACTGCAGGCAGATTCTTTACCAGCTGAGCCATGAGGGAAACCCAAGAATATTATAGTGGGTAGCCTATCCCTTCTCCAGCGGATCTTCTTGATCCAGTAATTGAACTGGGGTTTCCTGCGTTGCAGGCAGATTGTTTGCCAACTGAGCAATCAGGGAAGCCCCCAAATTAGAATATTTTGGGTCTGATGCCAAGTTTACATGAGCTATCTGTGACTTAAAGAGTTAACTAACCTCACTGTTTCAAACTCATCTCTGACTTGGAAATAACTGCACTAATATTTGATATGGGCCATTGTTCTAGGAGCATCACAGTTAATAATCATTGGATTTTCACATCATTATTAACTGTAAAACTTGAAGGGTTGTGGTAAAGGTATTGATTTAGTTAAGTTATACAAAATGCCTTTAAACTCTTTCTCAGTTCAATTTAGTTCAGACGCTCAGAAGTGTCCGACTCTTTGTGACCCCATGAATCGTAGCACCCCAGGCCTCCCTGTCCATCACCAACTCACGAGGTTCACACAGACTCACAATCATCGAGTCAGTGATGCCATCCAGCCATTTCATCCTCTGTCGTCCCCTTCTCCTGCTACCAGTCCCTCCCAGCAGCAGAGTCTTTTTGAATGACTCAATCTTCGCATGAGGTGGTCAAAGTACTGGAGTTTCAGCTTTAGCATCATTCCTTCCAAAGAAATCTCAGGGCTGATCTCCATCACAATGGACTGGTTGGATCTCCTTGCAGTCCAAGGGACTCTCAAGAGTCTTCTCCAACACCACAGTTCAAAAGCATCAATTCTTCAGCATTCAGTTTTCTTCACAGTCCAACACTCACATCCATATGGGACCACTGGAAAAACCATAACCTTGACTAGATGGACCTTTGTTGGCAATGTGATGTCTCAGCTTTATAATATGCTATCTAGGTTGGACATAATTTTTCTTCCAAGGAGTAAGCATCTTTTAATTTCATGGCTGCAGTCAACATCTGCAGTGATTTTGGAGCCCAGAAAAATAAAGTCTGATACTGTTTCCACAGTTTCCCCATCTAATTGCCATGAAGTGATGGGACCAGATGCCATGATCTTTGTTTTCTGAATGTTGAGCTTTAAGCCAATTTTTTCACTCTCCACTTTCACTTTCATCAAGAGGCTTTTTAGTTCCTCTTCACTTTCTGCCATAAGGGTAGTGTCATCTGCATTTCTGAGGTTATTGATATTGCTCCTGGCAATCTTGATTCCAGCTTGTGCTTCTTCCAGCCCAGTGTTTCTCATGATGTACTCTGCATATAAGTTAAATAAGCAGGATGACAATATACAGCCTTGATGTACACCTTTTCCTATTTGGTACCAGTCTGTTGTTCCATGTCCAGTTCTAACTGTTACTTCCTTACTTGCGTATAGGTTTCTCAAGAGGCAGATCAGGTGGTCTTGTATTCCCCTCTCTTTCAGAATTTTCCACAGTTTATTGTGATCCACACCGTCAAAGGTTTTGGCATAGTCAATAAATTAGACATAGATGTTTTTCTGGAACTCTCTTGCTTTGCTGATGATCCAGCAGATGTTGGCAATTTGATCTCTGGTTCCTCTGCCTTTTCTAAAACCAGCCTGAATATCTGGAAGTTCATGGTTCATGTATTGCTGAAGCCTGGGTTGGAGAATTTTGAGCATTACATTGCTAGTGTGNAGATGTTGGCAATTTGATCTCTGGTTCCTCTGCCTTTTCTAAAACCAGCCTGAATATCTGGAAGTTCATGGTTCATGTATTGCTGAAGCCTGGGTTGGAGAATTTTGAGCATTACATTGCTAGTGTGAGAGATGAGTGCAACTGTGCGGTAGTTTGACCATTCTTTGGCATTGCCTTTCTTTGGGATTAGAATGAAAATTGACCTTTTCCAGTCCTGTGGCCACTGCTAAGTGTTCCAAATTTGCTGGCATATTGAGTGCAGCACTTTCACAGCATCATCTTTCAGGATTTTAAATATTAACAATATTCAGTTCAGTTCAGTCACTCAGTCGTGTCTGACTCTTTGCGATCCCATGAATCGCAGAACGCCAGGCTTCCCTGTCCATCACCAACTCACGTAGTTCACTCAGACTCACACCCATCCAGTCAGTGATGCCATCCAGCCATCTCATCCTCTGTCATCTCCTTCTCCTCCTGCCCCCAATCCCTCTCAGCATCAGAGTCTTTTCCAGTGAGTCAACTCTTTGCATGAGGTGGCCAAAGTACTGGAGTTTCAGCTTTAGCATCATTCCTTCCAAAGAAATCCCAGGGCTGATCTCCTTCAGAATGGACTGGTTGGATTTCCTTGCAGTCCAAGGGACTCTAAAGAGTCTTCTCCAACACCATAGTTCAAAAGCATCAATTCTTTGGTGCCTCAGCCTTCTTCACAGTCCAATTCTCACATCCATACATGACTACTGGAAAAATCATAGCCTTGACTAGATGGACCTTTGTGGGCAAAGTAATGTCTCTGCTTTTGAATATGCTATCTAGGTTGTCATAACTTTTCTTCCAAGAAGACTGCTCAAAAAATTAAAAATAGATCTACCATATAATCGAGCAATTCCACTTCTGGATGTATACCCAAAGGAAATAAACATAAGATTTCTATAAGATACATGCACTCCTATATTTAATGCAGCACAATTCACAATAGCCAAGATACAGAAACAACTCAAATGCCCAGACCGACAAATAGATAAAAAAGATGTAGTTCATATACACAATGGAATATTATTCAGCTGTGAGAAAGATATTCTGCCATATGCAATAACATGGTTGAACTTTGAGCACATTTTGTTACACAGAATAAGTCAGACACAGTAGGAGAAATACCATTTGACATCACTTTATGTGGAACTTAGAAAATTAAACTTACTAAAACGCAGGGAGTAAAATGGTGATTACCAGGGTTGGAGAATAAGAGTAATGACATTTAAGATTCAAGCTTGTGATAAATAGTAAATGAACTATAGAGATCTAATGCACAGTTTAATAAATATAGATAATACTGTATTGTAATTATGTGATAAATAGTACTACATTGGCAGTCACATTACAATTTATAAAGTTATCAAAGTAACAAGCTATATGTTAAACTTATACAATGGTATACATCAAATTTATTCAATTAAAAAAAGAAAAGATAGACTTTAAATCTGTAGATATCAATTATACTTTTATTAATTTTGAGCAGTATTTTAACAAAAATTATTTAGAAGGTATTTTCTTGGGTTATTTCTATGTAGGTTATTTTTTTAAGAAAATAGTTCCTTTTCTACATTGGTGTAATCAAAGAATTTACACTCAAGTTTTAAAATTTTTATTTTTTATTAAAATTTCACATTTTCTCAAATACCTGTTTTGTTTTAGCTACTTCTGGAAGCTAAATACTTCAAATAACAGTTTCACACTGCTTTTTGTGATTTTTCATTTCTTGAAATATCTATTGACTAACAAGACATTTAACTTATATACATTATTTCACACACAGTTACACTTTCACCTCAGTATAGTTTTAACACATTTATAAGTAAATCCTTATTCAGTATTATCATTAATATGACTATGTAAACGTTTTTCACGCTTCCAGGGAGGCTCGGATTGTTCATTCAATGTGTGTCCTTTCACTGAGTTACTTTTATTCTTTTCCTCACTAAACCACCCATATATTGGTTTTCTTAAAAAAAAAAAAAAGTTCTTGTTGCCTCTGCTTTCAATAATTTTTGCTTTTAATTTAGTTACAAAAGTGAAATATAAGTGGCATACATGACATACAGTCATATTTTGACTTTAAGTTATTAATTTGGCATTTTCCAATATAACCAATTACTGTCAATCTTTAAAACCTGTGTAGATGTTCACATTACTGACTGCTGACAAGCAGTAAGTTTTGAAAATGATTAATGGAATGGAGAAAAAGACTTCCCTGGTGGCTCAGACGGTAAAGCATCTGCCTACAATGTGGGAGACCCAGCTTCGATCCCTGGGTCAGGAAGATTCTCTGGAGAAGGCAACGGCACCCCACTCCAGTACTCTTGCCTGGAAAATCCCATGGACAGAAGAGCCTGGTAGGCTACAATCTGTGAGATCTCAAAGAGTCGGACATGACTGAGCGACTTCACCTTGCCTTACCTAATGGAATAGAAAAACTCAATAAGCTGATTTTCTTGCCTCCTCATATAGTGATATATTTTTCTCCTTGACATCAGAGAATGATACCACTCTCGGTATTGATTAGTGTTGCCCTCTTGGATGACCATATTTACAAGTACTAAATCTCACACTTGTTAAATTGTCTTTGCATCTCTTTTTCTTGTACTATATTTACACTTTCATAGTTTAGAAAGCTCATTTTCTTTATGTCATCATTTGTTTCTCAAAATAAAGTGTCTTAAAAGGGAGTAATATGGCACTTCTGTTTTACTTTATCAAAACAACAATAAACTCTAGTGTCTTTATATATGTCTTTTTGTTCATGTCCTCGATATTTTTAGAACTTAATTTAGATTTATATATTTTATTAAACTATATCTCAAAAGTTACTACTGTATCGATTTCTATAAGTTGGAACCACCATCAACTTAATAAAGTGCTGAATTCTGCTCTCAAGGAAAAAGCATATTCTTTACTCAAGATTTGCTGTCCCCCTCAACTTTATTTGGCAGACTAGATGGTCTGTGACGTTTTGGTTAGCCACCTAGCAATTATTTTTAAATGGATGTTTTTATTTTTTTGTTTTAAGAAAAAACATTAAAATGGAAAAGTCTCTCCGTTAAATACAATAATTTCATGGTATCATTCTATGATTAAAAAAAAATCCTAGAAAAAGTCAGTCCTATTTAAAGATAAGTTAGTAAGAAATACTGCTTATCTGCTTCTTCTCACTCAGTACATCAGATTCTTACCTGTGTTAGCAAGTTGTCTTCCTAGTATCCTGCATACCTACCTGTCTAATGTTGAGATTCTTTTAACGTAGCCGTTATAATTAGAAGCATCAATTTGTTGAATATAATTGTGCATGCTAAATTGCTTCAGTTGTGTCCAACTCTGTGTGACCCTATGGACTGTAGCCCACCAGGCTCCTCTGTCCATGGGATTTTCCAGGCAAGAATACTGGAGTGGGGTGCCATACCCTCCTCCAGGGGATCTTCCCAACCCGGGGATCAAACCTGCATGTCTTGTCTCCTGCACTGGTAGATGTGTTCTTTACCACTAGTGCCACCTGAGAAGCCCTGAATATAATTAAGCCCATGTGATTATTTTTAATATGAAATTTTTAAATTTAACAAATTAGTTTTTAAATGTCATTATGAATTCTTTTACAAAGTATTAGTTGTACATATGGTTGTTATTCTAAGTCTTCTATTTCAAGTTTAAAAAGTATTAAAAAAAATCTTATTTTAAAAATAACTGTGAAAGTATTATTCATATTTTTTGTCACATCCAAACTTAGCTGGTTGTCCTCTGTGTGTCCCTAACTGTTTCTAAGCCCAATATGTGCTGGCATATCAATTCTTTGTGTCAAGGAACATGTCACAATTTTCATAAAAGTATCAATCTCAGTTTTCCATTTATTCAAGGTTCCCTTTATTTGATTTATCAATAATATTTTATAAAAGTTTATCTTCATGCAGTATATTCTAGAAAATGCCAGCTAGAATTTGCTTATTAAACTCAGAATGTCTTCTATACATTTCTGCATTACCATTCAGCATTCTTTTTATGCTTTCCCAGTTCTCTCTATAATAGCATCAGTATGCCCTTTACAGTCCACATTTGAAGGCTCAATGATAATAGGATACTGTACAGTTATTTTTGTTGGAACTAGTGTCTTAGGGATATAACCATGATTGTGGAAAAACAGAATAGTAATTTACCTACACTGGAGGTGGAGCCATAACTTTATTAACATTTAGCTAAGTGTACTGTAAATCATACTGAAATTCAGAGGGAACCATGTCTACAGGAATAAGCATACTCAACTTAGCTATCATAGGTTCTTTCTTCATTAGACAATAATCGCTTAGTCTATTGTGGGGGAATATATTAATATATGTATAAATTTTAAAGCTCTGTGTTATACCAGTATCTGTAAAATAAAGCAATCATACAAGTTAAAACCAGATCTCTCCATTTCAACAATTGCAGTGACCAGATCAGAGAATATTGACTTCAACTGTTCCTTGTCCTTAATTCTCACAAGAATAAGTACTGTCAGAATACTCTTGAAGTCTTCAAGTCATCTTGGAAGAAAGGCTTTTGAAGCTTGTCATCCAGCTTGGATTATGAGTGTTTTCAAATTTCTCTAGGGAGTAAAACAGGAAGCCTTCAAATTGCAGCCATTAATGTATCTCTTGGGTATAAGGGGGACCAGGGAATTATTATCTAATAATCTTCTTTGCTGTCTGACTTTTGTATTCTGACCTGAGTAAACTGTGAAATTAGGCTAAATATGAAGCAATTCTGTGAAACAGTGCTAAGTATTTAAAGTAGACTGTGAAACATATGCAAGATATTAAATCAATTTGTAACTCTTTAATATGGACCAAGAAAGTCCTAGCACATATTCCCAAGCAACTTCTTGAATGATGACCCACATTTGTGCCACACAGTACCTCTGGTCTCAATGCTAATGACAGAAACACAGCTTAATCCTGCCGTTTGATTCATAATAAAAATTTTTGATTCTCAAAAAAGAAAAATGACTAAAGAGAAGAAATACAGACAGTAATTTTCAGAACTTTTTTTTTTTTCTTTATATCTACCTGGGAATGCAGGCTAAGTTGCTTCAGTCGTGTCTAACTCTTTGCAACCCCGTGGACTGTATAGCCCACCAGGCTCCTCAGTCCATAGGCTTTTCCAGGTAGGAATACTAGAGTGGGTTGTCATTTCCTTCTCCAGGAGATCTTCTCAACTCAGCGACTGAACCCACGTCTCTTTTGTCTCCTGCATTGGGAGGTATGTTCTTTACTACTAGTGTCACCAGGGAGTCCCAGAGTTAGTTAAAACAAACCTTGAACATCATGTATTTAACAACTTAGGAAATTCATCTTACTGATGAAACAGGAAGTTCATCTTACTGATGAACCTGAGAAGGCATGTAAGAAATAAAAACTAGACAAATCCAATGATGTATTTAAAGATATAATTGGTAGCCTGTACTCCCTATCACTTGGGGATGCTAAAAAATACATGGTAATAAAATATAAATAATGTTTACCACTCTCCCACATTCAGTTGTTTTAAATAATAAGCCATCACTCCAAATGGAAAATTGTGTGACCAGAATACTTTATGTAAGGCTATGATTTGTGACACAATAAATGGAGTATAAAGAGCAATATTTTACTATGTGTACAGAAGTTTGCTTCAAATAATAAGCTATTTTCAATCAATATGCTTACTATGACTGTATTCTTTGTTTTTTTCTTTTCTGCTATGCAAAGGTATACAGCTTTAGTTATTTCTGCTAGACTATTACATGGGCCATGGATGGCAGCAGACAGTATTTATTATGTTTTTGTTTTCCATATTCTTCATAAGCATCCTGTGGAGCTAGGCTGAAAGCTCACTTAGAGCAAACATCAAGCCTATCTTGCTCAGTGGAACAGCTCCAGTCTCAGCAGTATATTTCAGGTGCTCAAAAAGGTTGAAACATTTTGTTAAATTGATTGAATGGGCATAGACTCAATGCCAACTAATCACGCTCTGTTCTTAACCAGGGCTTTATATAAAGCAGTGGATTTCAAAATGATTTACTAAACCTGCAGCATAGGCAGCAACTAGAAACTTCTTAGAAATGCAAATTCTCAGACTCCTTGACAGATCTTGAAAATCAGAGACTACATGGGTAGGTCCAGCAATTTGTGTTTAAAAAGCCCTCCAGGTAATTCTAGTGTGTGCTAGCTTGAGAATCACCAAGATAAAGAAACTTCAAATACAGTCTACAGAGTGACATCAAAGCTTTTCAGAATTATGAGAGTGTCTCAACAGTCTATTTTAGAAAGACAACCCCTGTGGACAGATTGTGTATAATTTTAATTTCTCAAGAACTTTTTTTTTTTTACTTCTTGAAAACTTATTTTGACTAGAGGAAGTATTCCCTATTCATGTGTAGCAAATTGTGTGTTTTGTGTAGGAAGGCTGACTTACTTGGAGTTACTGGTACATATCATGAGACAGGGATGTGGGTGCAGATGGTTTATTAAGAAAAGGGTTCCAAAAAGCACAAGTGAGGAAATGATGAGCAGGAGAGAGTAAAGAAAAAAACCAGTCGAGAATGTGTTGCAAAAATGCCTGTTGGTGGGAATACAAGTTGGTACAGCCACTATGGAAAACAGTATGGAGGTTCCTCAGAAAACTAAAATTACCATATGATTCAGCAATCCCACTCCTAAAATATGCCTAGCCAAATGCTGATTGACAGATGAATGGATAAAGAAGGCATGGTACATACATACAATGAAGTACTACTCAGCCACAAAAAAGAATGGAATAAGGCCATTTGTAGCAACATGTGTACAACTAGAGATTACCATATTAACTGAAACAAATCAGAAAAAGACAAATACCATATGGTGTACTTATATATAGAATCTAAAATATGGCATAAATGAACCTGACTGCAAAACAGAAACAGACTCACAGACATAGAAAACAGACATGTGGTTGCCAGGGGTAAGCAGGGGAGGGAATGTGATGGGCTGGGAGTTCGGGCTTGGTAGATGCAAACTGTTACATTTAGAGTGGATAAACAACACAGTCCTAACATATAGCACAAGAAACTATTCACTATTCTGTGATAAATAGTAATGGGCAAGAACATTTTTAAAATGTATACGTGTGTATAGCTGATTCACATTGCTGTACAGCAGAGATTGATGCAACATTGTAAATCAAGTTACTTAAATAAAAAAAAATTTGACAATGGAAAAGAATGTGCTACAAAAATGGATTACAAATGTGGGCACGTGGGGTTCAATCCTACAGTGAATCTCCTTGGAATCTGTGTGTGGAATACACCGCAGGATCAGCCTGCTGAAGAGAGGGGTGACTGAAGACCTTATCTAGTTTCTCCCATTGCCATTGGTTGAGGGCTGACCTGAGTGATGCCAACATATCCCCACACCTAGGTTAGGAGTGTGTGTAGCCAAGTAAGCTGGAGAAGATCCTCAGGTAGAGAAGATAAGACACAAACTCTTGAGATGGGTCTTGACAGTGTGCTAGAAATTGTTTTCGCCTGCAGTTATAGGCAACTCACATAGGCTGAGGGCCAGTGGGCCAAAGAAAGCCTCTAATGTGGTAATTCTCACCCAGTTCACAATAATCATTTAATATCTATTACAAGACAGTTCAGGTTGGTGGCTAGGAAAACTAGATAAAACATCGTTCTGCCTCAAGATTTTAATCGCAGTAGAAGAGTAGACAAATAAAAAGAGAAAATTAGATATGCTCAGTGACAGTGATCAATTTCTACATGTATAAGAAGAATTTGTGGAGGAGAGGGTGTAGTGATGATGGGAGACTTCTTAGAGGTGATGATGATAATCATGGCAGAGCGAAGTGCTGCAAGACACTTAGAAAAAGCTTTGGGGATGTGTTTGTGGACAGAAACCAGGATGATTGAGATGTAAATGGAAAGTGTTAAAAAAGAGAGAGAGAGAAAATAATCCTAGGCCATATTTAAGAAGACTGTGCAAGTTGGTTGCAAATTCATCTGTTAAATGGAAGGAAGTCTGGCATGCCACAGGTGATAAATGGAGAGAGATGGAAAGCACAAGAATGTGTAGGTAACTGATGTTGCAAATTCCCTAAAGAGGAAAGAGGAATGGACCCAAATTTCTATTGGAATGATTAGGCTCTTTTTAGGAGGAGTGATGCCTATTTTACTGTGAAGAGAGAGGAGAAATGAAGTTAAGAGGGTGTGCGTTCATTTGTAAAATAGAGAAAATAATAGTAACTACCTTCTAAGGGCTATGAGGAGACCTAACTGATGAAAGACACTAAAATCATTGTCATTGCTTCTCATGGGTAATATAAACCCTAAAATGTTAGTGGCTGCTGCTGCTTAATAGCTTCAATCGTTTCTGACTCTGTGTGGCCCTATGGACTGTAGCCTGCCAGGCTCCTCTGTCGATGGAATTCTCTAGGCAAGAGTACTGGAGTGTGTTCCTTCTCCATTCCCTTCTCCAGGGGAGTTTTTTAACCCAGGGATTGAACCCAAGTCTCCTGCATTGCAGACAGATTCTTTACCATTGAGCCACCTGGGAGGCCCCAAAATGTCAGCTAGTATTATTCAAATAAGAGCTCTACTTGCTTTGTTTTGGATTTTAGAGATGCAAAAATGCAAGGGCTTGAAACCATGTCTATGTATTGATCTTTATTCATTATTGCTTTGAATAGGAAATAGTTGTGAAGTTGTTAGGAAATGAGTTAGGGGAATTGGTTGAAGGTTGAATGTGACTGCCTGGAAATGGGAAAGGCAGAACCAACAATACAGATATACAGAAGAATTGCTAGTTGGAATCTAGTGTCCAGTAAAGGTTGGAAGTCAGGTTTTTGCAGTGACACTAAGCCAAACAGTTGGGTAATTCATTTCTAGGAATGGTAGAGCAGTGTGTTCTAAGGCATGTAAACAGCATTCAGGGTAGCACTAGTCATTTAATAGAAATTGTGCAGTATAAACAGTGACAAATAAGCATATGTATAAACAGCTTAAAAAGAAAAATACTTGAAAAAATTTCTCAAGACATTTAATGAAAATTTTACAATGTATAAAATGATTTTGAATATTCTTATATCTGTGATCATAGCCCGCGTTTCTTTGTCAGACTCTGTAATTCTCTTCTACAAATGACATTTTGTTTGAGCAGTTAGCAGTTGGTGCCTCAGTTTCAACTGACATGTTGTTACTAAACACAGTTCTAACACCATAAGGTGATTTGTCAGTGGTAAGAAAAAAATGGTTTATATTTCACTATAGTGAAATAGCACAGAAGGAAGAGTCAGTTGCTTGGAATTTTGGAAATGTCCATGCTGTCAAGTCCAATACCATTGAAAACACTCTTTTATACTAGGATAAAAGGTATACTTTTAATGGTAAAAGCTATGAAAAAACTTAGAAACATCAGAAAGCTTGAAGGCATTGTTTTGATTCTGGAAAAAGTTCAAGGATCATACCTCCAATGAGCTTGAATATCTTGAATATGAACCACACAGTCACTTTAGGGATATGGCCATGGAAATTTACATTTTTCATTTCTTTCTTTTTTCTTGTGGATACTTTGTGTATCAAAATGAATAAGACCTTTTTGAATATTTTTCCTCTATAAAGTCTTTTAATTCTAAAATCATCAGCATTTTATACCATTATACTATTTTAGAAATCAGTTCAGTTCAGTTCAGTCACTTAGTCATGTCCAACGCTTTGTGATCCCATGCATTGCAGTATGCTAGGCTTCCTTGTTCATCACCAACTCCCAGACTTGCTCAAACTCATGTCCATTGAGTTAGTGATGCCATCCAACCATCTCATTCTCTGTTGTCCCCTTCTCCTCCTGCCTTCAATCCTTCCTAGCATCAGAGTCTTTTCCAATGAGTCAGTTCTTCACATCAGGTGGCCAAAGTATTGGAGTTTCAGCTTCAGCATCAGTCCTTTCAATGAATATTCAATACTGACTTCCTTTAGGATAGACTGGTTGGATCTCCTTGCAGTCCAAGGGACTCTCGAGAGTCTTCTCTAACACACAGTTCAAAAGCATCAACTCTTCGGCACTCAGCTTTCTTTATGGTCCAACTCTCACATCCATACATGACTACTGGAAATACCATAGCTGTGACTAGATGGATTTTTGTTGGCGAAGTAATGTTTCCGCTTTTTAATATGCTGTCTAGATTGGTCATAGCTTTTCTTCCAAGGAGCAAGCATCTTTTAATTTCATGGCAGTGAGAGACTTTATTTGGGGGGCTCCAAAATCACTGCAGATGGTGACTGAAACCATGAAATTAGAAATCAGAGTCCCTGTGAAATACTAAAAGAGCGCAGAAATACCAAACTAGGGATGTCTTTTAAGAAGTAACAGTCAGCTTCCATAGTGGCTTTCATCAATGATGTGCTACTGAAAACCCAGAATATGGCCAAGTTATTCAAGAAAAATAAAAAGCTGATTAACCAACCACAGAAATGAGACTCTAACATCTTATTGTAACAATACCCAATAATCGTTGTCCATTTCTCTCCTAGAAGCTCTTGTCACTTTGTGATGTAGAACAATCAGACTATGTACACACACACACACACACACACACACACACAAATACACAGGTATATCCCTGGAGTAGAAAATGGCAACCCACTCCAATTTTCTTGCCTGGAAAATCCTGTGGGCAGAGGAGCCTGGCTGGCTACAGTCCACGGGGTCACAAAGAGACAGACACAACTGAGTGTATGCACAAATACACACACACACACACACACATACACACACACATTATCAGTTAGCAAGTATAGCAAGTTGCTCACATTCTGAAGAGAATATGGAATATGGGAAGTAAGACACACTAAAAGAAAAGCAAATTTTCGTATACCACTGTAAGAAAAATCACCATGGTGTAGAGTCGTGGATGAAATCATCTGCATTTCTCAAGTTCTACTAGGGACCACTCTCTCTTTCTCAAAAGTGATTAGTAGATTCAATAATAAGTTCAACAGAGTTCAAATCTATAAAACTCCGTTGCATGCTATACAATATTCTGAAATATTCTGTTTAACTTAACTTTTAAGAAAGCATTGGTTTCTAAAGCCTGGAGAAAGAGGGCTATGAAAATATTACATCGAAAGGATATTTACTAGTTATTGTTGCTGGCTTTCACCCCTGGCTTTATTATTTGATTGATTTACTTCAGTTTCTTCATATGTAAGGTGGACATAATTGTAATGCTCACATCACAAGAATACTGTGAGCATTGGATAAATTATAAAATCACTAGTTCAGTTCAGTTCAGTCGCCCAGTCATGTCCGACTCTTTGTGATCCCATGAATCGCAGCAGGCCAGGCCTCCCTGTCCATCACCAATTCCCACAGTTCACTCAAACTCACATCCATCAAGTCAGTGATGCCATCCAGCCATCTCATCCTCTGTCGTCCCCTTCTTCTCCTGCCCCCAATCCCTCCCAGCATCAAAGTCTTTTCCAATTAGTCAACTCTTTGCATGAGATAAGCACTCAAGTGTCAGCTTTTATTATTATTATTGATATGCTATAAATGGCATTCAATAAACATTACACTAGCCTATTTAATCCTCACTATACACCTGTAAAAATACTGTATTTCAGATGATCAGGAAACTGCGACTCAGGATAAGTAACATATCTGACTGTCAATAAAAAAGACCAAACATTTCAACTCATATCTAATTATTCAAATGTTGTGTTCTTTTTCTAATACCACATAGTCTCCAAATTCTGAGGTATTTGATTTTTGATATTTGAAATATGGTATTCCTATACCTCTTTACCATGAAAATAGTAAAGGTCTCTGCAGTAGATAAAATATTAATTGAGTCAGTTTCTGATTGTTTAATTTTCTGAAACTCAGTTTTCATCTAATGACTTCCTTTCATTACAAGTTTATCAAATGGTTTAGTCCTAGGTGCAGTAGGGACCCACAGATGTATACACATGAGTTAGGGCTATATAATGTTCTTTCATTCACAAACAGCATGTAGTGAAAATCTGGCTTGTGCATGTCAAAGAGTTTTATTGAAACCCTATGATCTGTCAGTGATTATTCTAAAGGTACAGACCAGTGATGAAAATGAAATTCTGTCTTTTCTGCAGCTTATATTTTTATGCACAGAAAGAGACAGTAAATAAGTGTGTGTGTATGTGTGTGTGTCTTGTGGGGGATAGTGCACAGGGGGGTAATCATGGAAGGCATGCCTGCTGGACTGACTTTAAGACAGAAAGCTAGATGAAGGGAAGGAGGGACCAAGTGCATGTCTTGAGTGAAAGAACACTCCAGGAGGTCAAGCAAGGGCAGACTGACTCTACTGAGGACCAGTAAGAAAGCCAGCTGAGCTGAAGCGCAGGGAGTATGGAGGACATAAAACACAAGATGCCCTCACAGCCAGTTACAGAACTGCACACTGTGTAATTAAGGCTGGAGGAAAGGCACAGTGTTAGAGAGGGCAAGAGGGGGAGCAGTACTGCCTGAGGTTAGGATGGTAGGAGTGGGAAAGGATTTGACATTTGTTTCAGTCTTTGAATTTTGAGAAATGCTTTTTCAGGGAGAGAGGACAGAGAAGAGATCAAAAGGAATAGAGCAAAGGCATGAAAGTTCACAATTGTGAAGGGCCTGTATGTTGCCTTTTGATGTGATCAGTAGATTTCTCTGTAAGATTTTTTCTTTATTTGCTTCAAGATACCAAGAAAGCCTTATTTCATATAGCCCAGCAATTAAGTGCAAATGTGTGCCCAAATCATCATTTTAAGCTTCTGATCAAAATCCAAGTAAAAACTTACTTTTTTAGCCAGTTAGACTTAAGAATTAAAACACTCTGCCAAGGGTCCTTTAACTTTTAAAAATAAATAAAATAAAATAAATATTTTACTGTAATTCATTTCTTGTGCTAAAAGTTAACATATTAGAATATGATTTTTAAAAAAGGGACAAGGCAAAGAATGAGTGATCTTTCAGCAAACACTGCTTTTCCTAGTTGTTTTGGAATAATGTAAGTTTTATCACTATGGCTGACATCTGAAAAAAACACCAATGCAAGCAGAAATAAAACCAGTAGCATGGCGGTTCCCTTCACTAGACATAATTGTCAAATATTTATTTATCTCCTCATCAGGCGAGGTATTAAAATCTTGAATTCACTTTTAATCACTGCTCAGTAATATAGGACGCAGATTCCCTAGTTTCTTTCTTTAGCACCCATCTTTCCAAATTAAGAAGCATGGCAGGTAGCATAATGTTGGCCAAGTCTCAGCGGTGGCATATTTCCATCTCCCAGGGGATGTGGGAAGACCCAACTGCACAGCAGTAACAATAATTCTAGCANAAATAAATATTTTACTGTAATTCATTTCTTGTGCTAAAAGTTAACATATTAGAATATGATTTTTAAAAAAGGGACAAGGCAAAGAATGAGTGATCTTTCAGCAAACACTGCTTTTCCTAGTTGTTTTGGAATAATGTAAGTTTTATCACTATGGCTGACATCTGAAAAAAACACCAATGCAAGCAGAAATAAAACCAGTAGCATGGCAGTTCCCTTCACTAGACATAATTGTCAAATATTTATTTATCTCCTCATCAGGCGAGGTATTAAAATCTTGAATTCACTTTTAATCACTGCTCAGTAATATAGGACGCAGATTCCCTAGTTTCTTTCTTTAGCACCCATCTTTCCAAATTAAGAAGCATGGCAGGTAGCATAATGTTGGCCAAGTCTCAGCGGTGGCATATTTCCATCTCCCAGGGGATGTGGGAAGACCCAACTGCACAGCAGTAACAATAATTCTAGCATATCCGTTTATGAAGTAACTTTGGCAGTAATGACAAGAGGATTTGGATGAAAGTATATTTGTGGTCTTCCAGCTGGAAGATCAGAGCAAAGATTCTAAAGCAAAAGGCACAGAGTGGGATGGCAGATAGTGGCTGCTTGGATAAGAACACAAGAGAGACGGGGATCCATGCTGAGCTGCAGGGGAAATGCAAACAAGGCAGTCTTTTCAGAATATTCTCTTGCTGCCCACTATCAGTGCAAGAGATTACTAATGCCATCTGCTGGACATACTTGGGATTTAAAAATAGAAACCACAGAAATGATACCCCAGTCAGTGTCTTTTTACATAGTGGTTTCAGTTCTTCTGATTTTGNCCAGATGCCATGATCTTCGTTTTCTGAACGTTGAGTCTTAAGCCAACTTTTTCACTCTCCTCTTTCACTTTCATCAAGAGGCTCTTTAGTTCCTCTTCACTTTCTGCCATAAGGGTGGTGTCATCTGCATATCTGAAGTTATTGATATTTCTCCTAGCAATCTTGATTTTAGCTTGTGTTTCTTCCAGTCCAGCATTTCTCATTATGTACTATAAATTTTATACTTGATATATATCTTTCTATATTTTATTGCAAAAGAAATAGTGCTGATTTGGTTTTATCTTATTTTAACTAGAAATGGATTAAAATTTAAAAGATTAATACAAAATGAAAAGAAGAACAAGTATTACTCTTTTGTTAGAACTATTACGTATGCATTTGGGTTTTACATAAAATATGTTGATTCAACTTTTTGTATAAGTTTTTGTTTAGTGAAAAAAATTCCTNATTTGGTTTTATCTTATTTTAACTAGAAATGGATTAAAATTTAAAAGATTAATACAAAATGAAAAGAAGAACAAGTATTACTCTTTTGTTAGAACTATTACGTATGCATTTGGGTTTTACATAAAATATGTTGATTCAACTTTTTGTATAAGTTTTTGTTTAGTGAAAAAAATTCCTTTATTAGTTGGAAAGCTCTCTCTAGGATTATTATAAGGCCATGCTTTTGAAATTATAAATTTTCTCGTGCTTCAGTACAATTTTATAACTCTTTAAATATGTGTGACTAAATTAGCATAGGTTCCAGTCTATATCTCCCCAAAAGTACTAATCCCATGAGATTTGTAGTGGGGGAAAAATGGTTTCCATGATCAAAATCTTTTGGAGTATGCTAAGTTCCAAGTACCCTGGAGATCTATAAAGCACATTTATTAAAGTATGAGGTGTTGGTGTTCACTGAGAGTTTTTAGTATGTGCTGTTATTGCATTTAACCTTCGTCATGACTCTCTAGGTGGTAGTTTAGTTGTGGGTCCTGTCATTAACTCTAATGACAAAGAAGGAAACTGAGGCCACAGAATTGGTCATATGTCAAAGTCACACTGTAAGACAATGGAGAAAAATCTCTGACTTCAGAGCTCATGCTCTTAAGTCTGAAGCCATATGCTCAAAATAATAATGTATGAAACAATATTGCACATTAATATGACTTTTATGTTAGTTATATTTCAATATTGTTATTTACCTGTTAAAAGCTTTGAGGATTAATGCAGCAATATATCTCTTTAACTTGGCTTAACTCAACATTTCTAAATTGGGTTTGGCTACAGAAAGCTAACAAATTTTAGGGAAAATAGTGTCCCACAGAATACAGTTCGAGAAATGCAGATATAAGCTATAGTATCGTAGTAGATGAGGAGCCAGGATGGGAGTAACTTTTCAGTATTTCTTTGGCCACTTGCTCCAAATAACTGTGAGTGCCTTTCCCAAGGTAGACTATCACTCAAGGATTCCACTTGACAATTTGGAATGGGCAGTGCTGCTGCTGCTAAGTCACTTCATTTGTGTCCTACTCTGTGTGACCCCATAGACAGCAGCCCACCATGCTCCCCCATCCCTGGGATTCTCCAGGCAAGAATACTGAAGTGGGTTGCCATTTCCTTCTCCAATGTGTGAAAGTGAAAAGTGAAAGTGAATGGGCAGTAGTAGCAAGCAAACACGTGATATGTTTGCTGTTGCAGATGCACAGAGCATGGGAACCCTTCACACAAATGTGGATTATGTAGTATTTCCTGCAAAGGGAGTGAGCTTAATTTAGTTAAGCTACAAGGCTGAGTGAAAAACAGCATGCTGCTGTTATTGTTGAGTCAATTAAATTGTCCTCTGTGCTCACAGGAACTGTTCCACATTTATTACCAGTGAGATATACGCTCCGGCAGTTTCTTTGCTTTGGATTGTCTTATATTTAGCACATCTAAAGATTTGAGAACGGATGATGGAAGACATGGTGATAAATTGTCAGGCTTTTCCAAAGATTCAGAAGTTCTAAAGTTCCTGCCAGTGACAGATGGCCTGTCCTTGCTCATCGCTTGTCTTCCTGACAGGACTTGATTTTTTTTCCCCCTTTTTTGTTCAGTTTTCTTAAAGTAAGCTAAGCTGCTTGGGGAGTAGGATAGTCTCTTTTGTTGTAACTGTGTTACTCTACGTTGACGTGGAAGCAACTCTATATGAATATGAACCTGGCTGCCTCTATGTTATTAATGTATACATGTGTAGTGATACGTGAGAAGCATGGAACAAGAGGGGAGAGAAACAGATAACCAAGGAAAACCCCTACTTCCTTTATTCCTGTTATATTGTAACCAAACCTACTAGTTAAACCGTTGGTTAATCTTTTCTTACTGCCATTGTCTTTCATAGCCCAAGCATCACGTGATCTCTTGAGGAGTGCTTATTATTATATGGTAACACAGTATACATTATTTGTAGGACCTTTATTATTTCATAACCATCAACAAAAGTTGAAATTTGGGAGTAAATAGTATAGTTAGGTTGTACTAACTTGCTAGACATTTATACATGTCCACAGAATGAAACCAAACAACTATAAAAGTGATGGAATTAAGTATAACATAGGTTCCCACTAGAAAAATAAAAGGGAATAAATATTTCAATCAAATTGCTTAATCCTTTTCATTAAAATATGTTTACTGCTGAAATAGGAAATGTGCTACTTAAGTAAGGAAGATAAATGTGCTATCTTAAGGAAGATAAGAAAAAGAAACAATTTCTCTGTTCCGAGTTCTAGTATGTTGTTGTTTAGTTGCTCAGGCGTGTCCACTCTTCTGCAACCTCGTGATCCTGTAGCCGGCCAGGCTCCTCTGTCTCTGGGATTTTCCAGGCAAGACTATAATGCATTCAGTTGCCATTTCGTACTCCAGGGGACCTTCCTGACCCAGGGATCAAACCTGTGTCTCCTACAAATCTCCTGCATTACAGACAGACTCTTTACCACTAAGCCACTGGGAAAGCCCCTAGTATAAGTGTAAATAAATATGAAGACTTAAAATATTCTACAATGTCTTACATATCTTCTTAATCCTTTGTCTAGATGTATTTAGTCCTTCAAGCTGGTAATGCAGTTAGTTCGATACATTACTTGGTCTAAAATATATCAAATGGAAAGTGATTAATATGAATAAAAAGTTAAATTATCAGATTGATTTAGCATTTATAATAGTTGTTTGATATTTGTTATCTACAAAAATAACTGACAATTTCTTTTTGTGAAAATTTGTCTTTCTTAAGAGTGTTCACCTTATCTCCATTTGATTGGGAAAAACATAGACAATATTATTATCACTCCTTTTTACCTTTTCTTTTAACTCTACTGTAAAATTTCTTTATCTGGAGATATATGTATATATTAATATATATATATATTACACACTGGTATAGATATAATAGGTGATGTATACATATCAACATAATATATAAATATACACTTAATATAAATAGATAGCTTTTATAACACTTTTTTTGTATAACACTTTTTATTCCTAATAAGTTACTGGTGATAGTTTAAGATGATTAAAGTAAAATAATGATTAAATTAGAAACAGTGGTTGCCATTACTGGTATAAAATGACTTCTTAAGCTAAAATTGAAAACTGCCATTGGTCATACTTTCTACATTGTTTCACCTAAAGTTGAACATGTATGTATTTCAAAAGCAATAATAATAGTATAGTTTAAAAATAGATCACATGTCCTCACTTCTATGATAAGGTTTATTATCAGGGCACCTTAATAAAGTCATAGGAATCTATGTGATGATATATATGGAAATAGTATAAAATTTATACCAAAATTTAAAAAATATTCTCCAAATAATTATATAATTAAGAAAGTATTGACTCACATAAATGTAATTCCAATTGTGTTTCTCATGATTCAGTGGATTTTTCAGTAGGCATTTCTCAGTAGGACAAAGACTAACCCCCAAAAGTAATTTGTGCATTGTGTATGCGTTAGTCACTCAGTTATGTTAGTCTCCCTGCGACCCCATGGACTGTAGTCCACCAGGCTTCTCTGTCCATGGGATTATTCAGGCAAGAATTCTGGAGTGGATTCCCATTTTCTTCTCCAAAAGTAATTCATCAGTTCCATTTGGTTCAGTTCAGTCGCTCAGTCATTTCTGACTCTTTGCAACCCCATAAGTCGCAGCCTGCCAGGCCTCCCTGTCTATCACCAACTCCCGGAGTTCACTCAGACTCACCTCCATCGAGTCGGTGATACCACCAGCCATCTCATCCTCTGTCGTCCCCTTCTCCTCCTGCCCTCAATCTTTCCCAGCATCAGGGTCTTTTCCAGTGAGTTAACTGTGAACATGAGGTGGCCAAATTCTTGGAGTTTCAGCTTTAGCATCAGCCCTTCCGATGAACACCCAGGGCTGATCTCCAAGTAATTCATACTTTATAACAATTTCTTGCTAGTTATTAGAAAGCATCTTCACTTAAAACCTGATCTTTTGGTGTTACTGCTGAAAATAGCACAGTAATCTCTTATAAAACAACCTAACTTTTATCTATATGTTCCATGGCATGAATCATAAGAACATGTCTTAGGATGTTCA
The DNA here is from genome assembly GCA_006410615.1 of Neotragus moschatus. Taxonomy (NCBI): domain Eukaryota; kingdom Metazoa; phylum Chordata; class Mammalia; order Artiodactyla; family Bovidae; genus Neotragus; species Neotragus moschatus. The sequence continues at coordinate 4,510,883 of SJYA01001316.1, read as the reverse complement.
TGATAAAGTTGGATGGAATGGAAACGCACTGCAATAGGGTTACTTTTTTGGACTAAGCCAAGGATAATTTAGAATCAATTTATTTAAAGCTCTTCAGTCAAGGTTGCTACCTATACATAGTTTACTTTTTATTTTACATAAGTTTTCTTTCTGCTCATATTATTAGCAAAACTACTGAAATTAGCCAACTATAACTTGTGCTAATATCATTTCCATCACTTTTATAGTCTTTTCATTTAGGTAATTTTACAATTGGATCTCCTCAGTACACATACTCAAAACTTTTTAGAACAAGGACATTTTACTTTGTCAAGACTATGACAAAACATATACACAGGGAAGTAACAGATAAGAATGTTAAGTTAGAGCCAGATAACGGATGGATATATACTTAGATATTTATTAGGTAGATGATACAAGGTCACCAAAGCTTTATTTGGACTTGGAAATTCAATGCAAATTCTACTCAGTTAAATCACAAAAAATGATATTATTTGTATTCTTTTTTCATTTGAAGCCTTTTTTTTTCTAGACTTTTAATTAACTTGATTTTCAAACTTAGAGAGTCTACGCTGCATTTACAAGATGAACACAAATGCTTCTACCATCTTTTACTGTAACAGTTTTCCATTTTCATTGACTTTTCAGTTGAAAAGGACCTTTCCGACATGTGATATATTTTTGTCATTTGTCAAGTATATCTTTGTAGTTTGATTTTTCACAATTAATGCTGACTCATAGCTGGTTTGTTTTCTGTTCCAGGTTGTGGAGACTAATTTGGTTGCTTTTGACTGTCACTGGATCATTATAAATGAGGTAAATCTAACTAAACCTTACTGTCAACTCTGAGTCCTGTTTTCATATGTATAGTCACAGCTATAGCCTTAAATTTCTAACAGGAAACAGAACACAGAGTAAACTTTCAGCTCACTGAAAGGATGCTGTTAAATAAAATAGAATAAGGAGTTTTTGCAAATTATAAAGGGCTTTGTATGAATAAAATAAATACAGAATGTCTTCCCCACTGAGTATCTTTTAGCCTTTTCCGTTGGCACACACTGCTTACATCAGATATCATTTTTATAAAAATACAGTTCTTCTTTGTAAGCAAAGTGAATCCCTCCCAGTGGAGGGCCTGTGTTCCATTTATATTTTACTTTTGTTTCTAGAACTTTTATATCCCACCCCCTTACAAGTGGATTAAATAGTTCTTCACAAGAATATGAATAAATAAGAGCAGATTGTTTTTGCTTTTCATAAAGAAACACAACTTTTAAAATCCACCAACTTGTCAAATTTCTTGTGAAAGATTTTTTTTTTTGCAAAAACAATGCATAACATTAAAAATACAGTATTATACCACGAGAGCCCTGTGAAATAAGTTGTTCCATTAGCACCTGCCAGTCAGAGTTAGAAAGGAAAATGAGTAGATCAGTCAAATAATGAGATAAAGATCTAGTATTCAGTATATCTGTTACTTATGGAAAAATAATGTACTATTTATCAGATTGTACTAATGTTGAAATATAGAATAATACATTTTATCTCAGGAGCAAAGTAGCATTTTTGGCAAGAATTCTAGTCTAGAATTCAGCAAGATAGGCTCAATCCTGACTTTGAAATTGGTTCCTAGCTGTGTTACTATGGATATATAATAAAATATCCTGTGCCTCAGGGGTTATTTGTTAGTTTGTACTGTATATATAACAACATTTATCTACCAGTTCTTAAAGAAAATTAAGTGAAATACTATTGAATACTCTGAACGTGATGCCTGACAATTGACACTCAGTAAATGATATTGCAATAATGGTCAGAGTACATTAAAAGTTCACAGATCACTTACATATTATTTTGTTGAATAATAAATAGTATTATAAAGTATTGAGGAAATAGGGTCTTGCCTTTCCTTATACAGAGAAATAAAAAATGATTCTTAGTTTGAAGTTGTCTCTCCTAAACACCCTTCATTGCTGAATTTTAGCTCTCTTGATGGTTCTTTTTTCTTCAGTTCAAAGGCACTGGAAACATTTTACAAACCTCTTTTTTGCCTGCCAGACTTGATTCTACATGATTTGTCAGCGTATTTCTTATGTCACGTTAAGATGTGTTCAGAGCTCCCCACAGATAATGTGTGTATGTCGGATCTGCTTGTCAATGAAGTTTTTAAGTCAATCTTGAATGAGTAAACATCAGGATGAATTAAGGGAAAAGGGGACAACAAACAAACCACACACCTAGAAATACCTTTTCTAGGTATTTTTATCTCTTTTTTCCCCAAAGAATATAAGGTTCAAATAAATTGAATGGTTTGTCAAATATTATGCAACTATTAAGTGGTAATAATGAGATTTAAAACTTAATCTTTTCCAATCTAAAGTTTTGGTTGTTGTTGCCTTTTTAAAATAATTTTCCTTATAGATTGTATTTTTGAAATTTATGCTCTTAAATTTCAATCTTATAGGAGCCAATAAGTTTTCTGTTACTTTTTGTCTTTAGCTAAATATTTTCTGGATTACTATTTTTTGAAATAGAGAATCCTACTTTCTTGTTTTTGTTTCACACCCATCTTCTGATGAGGACTAGGCCACACAGCTATTTTGATATGAAACAAACTGGAGCTGTTTTACTTGTTTGTGTCAATATCGATGACTAGGGGGAAAAAGTAATTTCTTGCCTCTTTAGAGACATGGATTAATCAAACAAATTAACATTTACAGTTGATAAATGGAAATGCCCATTCTCTTCTATTCTTTGGTAAGATTGCATAAAGAACCCCTGAATTAACATTTTCCCCATATTCAACTTAACTTCTAATGTTATCCTTGTATCTTGAAAATGTGAACCCAGGTAGAGAGGGCTTCCCATGACACCAATGACTATCTGTCTACTGCTTGCTTGTCAGTTTGTGCTATGGAAGAAATTGCTTTTTCATATTATAAAGAGGAAGTTGAGTAGTATATATTTCATTTATGGAAAGAGCAATAGCTTATATTTTATTATATCTTTCATAAACATCGTAACTCATTCTGTTAAACTTCTTATTAAGTTTTATCTCATAAAATATTAGGGCAAATGATGTCTTTCAACAATTGTTTCATAATTTGATTCCTATTTTACAACAAAAAAATCCACACAGAAAACAATCTAATAACTCAATATATATTAGAAGTCTAGAACACAGTATAGAAAACCTCGGTATTTTTTCATTCACATGTTAGTTTCCCACTGTAAACTGTTATAACTATAGCTTCACTTTTACTATTACTGAAACCCTTACCTCTTTTTCACTCACAGTCCTCCTTACTAGTCCTTGAGCAGAGATGTAATTTTAGGCAGAGCAGGTCAATATCACTTAAGTCTTTGAAAAATCTCATGGTCACAGCCCACACTGTTTACATTGATTATTATATTTTTTTCCCTAACGTAGGTTAAAAAAAATCAGAGATCAAGCATATTTCTGTACTTTCACCCCTAAGAAATACCATTTATATATGTATCTGTGCTCAGCCCTCTTTCTACGTGATCAATCCAGCCACCTCATTCTCTCTGAAATATGCCTCAGGAAACTTGAGTCTCACTACCTTTATTTGTTTTGTAGGTCTGTTTATAATAAATGAATCAAAATTTATCTGAATTTTCATAAAATAAGAAACATGAATTCCTCCTGTTTCCTAGGAAAATAATAAACTCTAAAAGGAGCAACAACAACAACAAAGTCCAACAACTTGCAAATACCCATTTTGTTTGAACATGGACATTATGAATCTGATTAGTTTGGTTTGTGTAGCTACTATTTTGTTGCTAATTTTAAAATGGGTTGCAAACATTTATTTAATCTTATTGCACCAACAGTTTCTCAAAGAGAAACTATAAATCAAAGTTGGCATTGTGCATCGTGATACAAATTGATGCTAAAGCTTGAAAATAGTGTATTTGTTTCATTTGCATCCATGTGCTATAATAATGAGAGGCTATGCTAGTTCATATGGTGTAATCAATCATATGCTAGTAGTTGGAAATGGTATTTATCTTTTTCCTGCAATCAGGTGATCCAGCAGAGAACAGCCTTTCCTTATAAGTATTGTCATCCGTTCAGGATCCCGAAGCAGATTGGCCTAGCACTTTATTTAAAGTTTTACAATTTAGAAATTTAGATAGGAAGATATACATAAATACACATTAGAAGTATAGAACACAGTATAGGAAACCTCAGTTCTTTTCTCATTCACATGTTAGTTTCCTACTGTAAATTGTTATAAATGTAACTTCACTTTGTTACTGACACCCTTAGCTCTTTTTTACCCACAGCCCTCGTTACTAGTCCTTGAGCAGAAATGTAATTTTAGGCAAAGCAGGTCAATACCACTTAGTGTTTCAATACCACTTAATGTATACACACACACACACACACACACACACACACACACACTGTTTAGAGCAGCAAGAAACATGATGCTATATGTAGTCTTCTATTCCCTGATGATAATAAACCTGACCCTTGGTGTCCTGACTTCTTAGTTAAATACTAGTTTTGTAGTTTAAGCCATTTTTCTCTGCTAATCACTGCTTAGTTCTGCAGTGAAGAAGTTGTTGTTGTTATGGTTGAGATTTGAATATGTGTAATGAATATTTTTCATTTTTCTAGTTTGGTGATTAATCGAACTGCCTCTACTGATCTGCCAAGCAGAAAGTTGACATTCTGTTCCTCTTTCCACACTTATAGCCTGTAGTTGGTTTTGTTCCATGTTTCATGGTATATGTATAATAATTTCACATTACTGTTAAACTTTATGGAAGCATCAAATGATCTTTTTTGTTAAAGTATAAGAGAGCATAAACATACCAGCAACACAACAATAAATATAATCTTTTCAAATTATACTACATAGCACACTGGTTAATATCATTACTAAAATCTGCTTTATTTATAACAGATAAAGTTATTAAAGCACCGTAGTGTCTCTACTTAAAGTTTCAGGGATCTCTCTTTCAAAGATGGTTTGCTGAAATCTTGCCATTCATTCAATTTTTTATTTGACAATATATTTAATGAATACCTACTATAAGCCAAGAACTTCATTAGATATTAAGAGATAAAAGAATAAGAAAGGAGGAAGGGATCCTATTCTGAAATAGTTTATGTAATATAGATTGGCATCCAATCTAATAGACTTTGAGTCTCCTGGAATTCTATTAACTTAAGCTTAAAGCTGATATCCTCCAAGGATTCAGGAGTGGTCTAGTTCTCCTAAAAGATTTGTTTTGGAAATTGGCTGCTTCTGGTGGAGTTATAGCCGTACCAAATATTTTAACTTACCCNTGGATGGCATCACCGACTCAATGGACATGAGTTTGAGCAAGCTCCAGGAGATGGTGAAGGACAGGGAAGCCTGACATGCTGCTGTCCATGGGCTCGCAGAAATCAAACACAACTGAGTAATTGAACAACAACAACAACATCTCAAATAATAATCAGCTAAACTACTTTGTTTTGTCTCCAAATCTTCAGGCCAAATTGATAAGCCTAGAACATGGCCCAGATGTATTATGTAGCTTTGAGTACCTTTAATATTTACAGCTTATCACCAGAGTTTCTCTTACCCTCAGTTTGGGAAGTATGGAACTAGTGGAATAGTAAAACCACACTGATAGATATTCTACTCTTAAAGTGCAAGGAATTCTCGATGGTTATCCAAAGAGTCTGTCTTTGGACCTAGGGCTTCCCTTGTGGCTCAGCTGGTATAGAATCTGCCTGCAATGCAGGAGACCTGGCTTTGATCCCTGTGTTGGGAAGATCCCCTGGAGAAGGGAAATGTTACCCAGTCCAGTATTCTGTCCTGGAGAATTCTATGGACTGTATAGTCCTTGGGAGTCCCAAACAATCAGAGATGACTGAGCAACTTTGACTTCACTCAGACCTATTATTTTCAAAACTTTTAAACTACACAAATTAAAATGAATAAAATACATCTATCAGATTTGTAAACAACATAGAACTAGAACAGAAAGCTTATATTTCCTACATCGTCAATATTTAAATTGTTAAGTCACTGAATGATATGCCTAAAATTTAAAATATGATAGATATTAAGTGTAGATTCAAAGTCAGTTGCATGAAGTCTAGATGGATGAGACATGGTTTGACAGTTTAAGGCTGTTAAAATGAAGGCAAACTTGTTTTGAACATAGCAGAAGTAATATTTGCTCCAAACCATTCTAATGTTATCTCAGTCTCTGTGTCAGAAGCATTTTGTTAAGATCAAGAGAGATAACATTTTATCCAAATCTCTCCTAGTCAGTTCACATCTGCAAATAAAGTTAGTTCTGAGTATTAAACTTTCAACAGAAACACTGAAAAATAAGAGAAAGACAGAGGAAGAATGCTGAGATGAGGAGCTGCCTAGAAATTATACCAGGTAATCAACTACTAAAGGAAGGAGCATGTTTCAGAGCAAGTCAAAGAAGGTGTCAGATATTGGAAAGCTGGCATGTAGAGGAGGTTGGTGTTGATGGTTCAGTAAAGTCAGAAAACAAATGTTGTTAGAGCAGATAGAAACGATTGGTCAAATGGTGGGATGCTGACGTTTAAGGTGTTAGAGGAGTTGTTCATTTGTGTCTAATAAATAGTCACTTGCTCTTGTCATGGCCAGAGTAGAAGCAAAGGTCATCTGAATAAAAAGTGACCAAGAGGTCAGTAAGTAATGGCAGAGAGGGGCTGTAATGTGTGCCATGGTAAAAAGCACAGACCTCAAAAGAGAACAAGAATTTGCTAAGAAAGAAGTAAAAGAAGGGATAATGGAAAGCTCAGAGAATGTCATCACCCCCTTTTGATTCTGCAGTTTGGGATGTGAGCAAACAAAGAGAGGCAGTCATTTGTCAAAAACACTTGTCACATATCGACTACAAATCACTGACCTTTTAGTCCAGCATGGATGCTAAAGTGTGTGCCTCTAGATATGCAAAGGAGACTACGCCATAAGAAGTGTCACAGTTGTCAGATCGCTCACATCTCGACTTCTGTTAAACCTAACCGATGTTGAACTAGACTTTCTTTTCTTTGACTTTCTTTCTTTGACAGCTATTTATCAAAAACCAAATATGTGCTAGACTCTGTGCTAACTCAAGAGGAAATAAAAAATAAGGGAAACAAAAAGTGCAAAAGGCAAAAATATTGCAATATGAGCCCCTATCCAGAAGGAACTTATATTCTGTGTGAAAAGGAATTTAAAAGAAATCTTAGCATTCTGATATGCTTCAATAGAGATATGCACTGAGTGTTCCGATAGATAAAACAAGAACTGCCCACCTAGCCTGGGAGTGGGGAGAATCCTGAGAAGTTGTCAGGGTAGGATTCACCCAGCCTGTGACCCATGAATTGAGTACGAGAGGATGTTAACTAGTCAGAGACAGATAAAGAGACATCAGAGGATGTTCCAACAACTATCTCATCTACACACTTGAAGCAATCAGTCAGAGGGTGAAACAAGCTAAAGCTATATTGCTTAGAGCAAGAGAGTTTGAGGCAGTGGAGTTATGAGAGGTTCNGGATTCACCCAGCCTGTGACCCATGAATTGAGTACGAGAGGATGTTAACTAGTCAGAGACAGATAAAGAGACATCAGAGGATGTTCCAACAACTATCTCATCTACACACTTGAAGCAATCAGTCAGAGGGTGAAACAAGCTAAAGCTATATTGCTTAGAGCAAGAGAGTTTGAGGCAGTGGAGTTATGAGAGGTTCAGTTCAGTTCAGCTCAGTTGCTCAGTCGTGTCCAACTCTTTGCGACCCCATGAATCGCAGCACGCCAGGCTTCCCTGTCCATCATCAGCTGCCGGAGATCACTTAGACTCATGTCCATCGAGTCAGTGATGCCATCCAGCCATCTCATCCTCGGTCGTCCCCTTCTCCTCCTGCCCCCAGTCTCTCCCAGCATCAGAGTCTTTTCCAATGAGTCAACTCTTCACATGAGGCGGCCAAAGTACTGGAGCTTCAGCTTTAGCATCATTCCTTCCAAAGAAATCCCAGGGCTGATCTCCTTCAGAATGCACTGGTTGGATCTCCTTGCAGTCCAAGGGACTCTCAAGAGTCTTCTCCATTAGAAAAGGTCAAATTATTGTAGGTGATTGAGAAATATCTGAAGATTTGCCCCAGACTTTTGGATACAACTCATTCATCCTCCATGTTTCTTCTAGATTTACTTTTTGGGTATTCAGTCTGATTCAGATGAAGTTCATTTCATCAGCTACTTTTAACTTCAAGCATTACTCTTCATTCATTGCCAGTTACAGGAATTTCTCTAGGAATTATCTGGTAGGATGGGGGCGACGATGAGAATGGCCTATCCCAATATTCCCTTAATAAAGAACAAACTGATATTTCATGTGGTGTATAAGAATGTTGAAAGTCTCTTTAAAGGAAAATCTACAAAAACAAGTGGTTAAAGATTTACCTAGTTAGAAATTTCAAAGGCACCGTTAGGAAGTGCTTATTAACAGTTGTTCAAATTCTCATCATCCTAATAGTTGAACTTTAGTAGCATGCTGTGATGTGGGCAGAAAATTTCATAAGATTCCTTCATGATTAATTATAAGCAAAGGGTAATCAAAATACTGTCCCCTTTATTTTCAAGAAAAAATGTGATAACAAGACTCCTAAATATCTGAGAAGATTTACATGCTTAAAATGGATTTATTTTTTATAGCTATGTTGAGTTCTCATTTTTTATTTTATATCGATTTTTTTTTCTTCAGAGAGGAAATGATATAACATTAAACCACTGTTATTGACCTTGGATATCTCATGGTATCTATAATTTTAAAATGTTATTTCTAAATTATTTTAAAAGTAGACAACATTGGTAATTAAGTGAGGGTAGTGATTCTGGCAAACTGTAAGAGTGCAATACAGTGTATTGAATATTTCTATAATTTATTTTAAAATCTATGTAGAGGGAAGTTAATATGATTACCTTAGAAGAAGAAATCATTAATGTAAACACACATTCACAAACAGCAGTTTATGGTATTTGTCTTGTTAATTGAATGCACCTGTATATAATTTTGTATAGACCCTTGACCATTGTAATGTTTATGAATGGTGCTGTTTCCTCTCATTTCTTCATTACTGAATCTCCATAGACACAAACATATAGGCAAATGGTGACATCCGGCACCTATGACACTCATCTTCCATGTAAAATCAAGTTGATATTTCTCCATCTGGAAAACCAGAATGCAAAAATGTGACATCTTCAGAAAATGTATTATTCATTTTCCCTTCCAATCTTAAGCCCTTAGATCCTTACTTCCTCAGAAAGAAATAAGGACCAGTGATTTTCTAAGATCTGACACTAACAGCCTTGCTTCTGTCGAAACTCCTCTTTTTTATCATCTCTCTCACACCTAAATAAGCTGAAAAAGCAGTTGAGACATACAATCAGACAAGACTTCATTCTCAATAGCAAAACTGCCCAGGAAATGAAAAAAAAGAAACCTTCTGCTTAATAAATAACCCAGTAAACCAGCTATCTCTGACATGAACAGAAGCAACTGAGCTGATACTTTTCTCCTTATTCTTGATGGTTGGCATCAATGATTCTAATGATTACTGTCTAATGTCTTTTCAGATTTCAAACCTGTACATATATGACACGGTGCTTCTGCTTGCTAACGCTTTTCATAAGAAGCTGGAGGACCGGAAGTGGCACAGCATGGCTAGTCTGTCATGTATCAGAAAGAACTCCAAGCCCTGGCAGGGAGGGCGCTCCATGCTGGAGACCATCAAGAAGGTAACTTCTAACCAGCATTTCTTTTTTCAAAATTCATCCGTTAGTTGTTGTTGTTGTTGTTAATTTTATTTTTTTATTGAAGTATAGTCAATTTTACAACGTTGTGCCAATCTCTGCTGTACAGCAAAATGACACAGTTATACACATATACACATTTCTTTCTTTAATAATCTTTTCCATTATGGTTTATCACAGGACACTGAATATAGTTTCCTATGCTATACAATTGTCTATCTATCCTATATATAATAGTTTACATCTGCTAATCCCAGATTCCCAATCCATCCCTCTCCCACATCTCTTCCCCCTTGGCAACCGTGTGTCTGATTAGCATTTCAGTCTTCCTAAATCCATCTAGTCAAGGCTATGGTTTTTCCAGTAGTCATGTATGGATGTGAGAGTTGGACTGTGAAGAAGGCTGAGCACCAAAGAATTGATGTTTTTGAACTGTGGTGTTGGAGAAGACTCTTGAGAGTCCCTTGGACTGCAAGGAAATCCAACCAGTCCATTCTGAAGGAGATCAGCCCTGGGATTTCTTTGGAAGGAATGCTAAAGCTGAAACTCCAGTACTTTGGCCACCTCATGCAAAGAGTTGACTCACTGGAAAAGACTCTGATGCTGGGAGGGATTGGGGGCAGGAGGAGAAGGGGATGACAGAGGATGAGATGGCTGGATGGCATTACTGACTTGATGGACATGAGTCTGAGTGAACTCCGGAAGTTGGTGATGGACAGGGAAGCCTGGCGTGCTGTGATTCATGGGGTTGCAAAGAGTCGGACACGACTGAGCGACTGAACTGAACTGAATTTTTATGCAAAGAGAAACAGTAAGTCATTGATAAGATACATTTTAGGAGTTTTTTCTTCACTAATATTGCTGCCTATTCAGAGCACAAAATACTGTAATGGATAAATTAAATACTAAAAAAAATCAAGGGCTTCCCCAGTGGTTCAGTGGTTAAGAATCTGCCTTGCAATGTAGGGGACACAGGTTCGCTCCGTAGTTCAGAAAGATCCCACACGCCATGGGGCAGTTAAGCCTGTGTGCCACAACTACTTTACCTGTGCTTTAGAGTCCTCGAGCCGCAACTACTGAGCACACCTCAACTAGAGAGTAACCCCTGCTCTCCGTAACTATAGAAAAAAACCCACACAGCAACGAAGACCCAGCACAGCCCAAAATAAATAAATTGAAATAAATATTAAAAATTTTCAAGGTCAGAAAATCACATCTATGTGATTTATTTATTCATAAGGAAATTTTCTGCAGATTAAAAAATTAATCATTGAAATATTTTATTTCACCTTCATTCTATCATTAGTGTCAGAGATGCTCAAATAATTCAGTATCTGTCACAAAATACAGAAAGTCATTTTTTTTTCTCTAACCACCATCCCCTGAAAAAAATAAACACTAAATCTAGGTGTTTTTCAGTTAGACGATACATGGTAAAACATTGGATGTGATCTTTAATTTGCCTTGCAGTAATAATATGTCATAAACAGTCAATATTTTGGTGCATTTGTGAGCTATTTGGGGGTACCTGATGGCATTCTTCTTCACTGTCAGTTTGGTATTTAGCCTGCCTGTGACCTGCTTTAGCTCAGCTACCCGCTCTGTTCCCAGGAGGCAGTTTATGTTGCTTAGCTCCTCTCACAGTTATAAGCATCCAGCAGTTTATTAGCCTCTTTGTCATGTCATCCTTGCTGGCATTTTCCATTTGTCTCACACAGCTTCTTGGATTTAAAATGAAATGATTAATAAAACAAACAAATTTCCCCTGTACCCTGTACACAAAGGAGACAGTCATTTGGAAGTTTATATTCTTCATTTTATGCATCCTTTTTCTTACTGCAAGCATTTGCCTTTTTTCCTGAAATAGTAAGAGAAATAGCTAGTCAAATGAAATATGAAGTGTTTAGACATGCCAGAGAAAAATCTAAAAATTAACATTAAAAGGGAACTAGATGTTCAAAAACCAGGAAGTGGAGGGAAAAATATGTTTTTTTGTAGAGAAAAGCCTGTATTTTCCACTTGGTGCTGTATCCTCTTTGCAGAAGAATCACTTTAATGAGAATTTAGGCTCTTATCAACTGAAGTGCTTAAGAATTAAATTCATTGAATACATTGGCAGAGGAGGATTTTTTAAGTGAAAAATGAATAAGTCAAATCTAAACTCAAGGTGTTGCCAAAATCCCCCAGCTCTATTTCTACAGAGAGTTGGCAGGTATGAATCCAACGGAGGTTGTTGAACATGGTTCCGATCCTGCCAATTTATTAATTCATGGCTTGGCTTGGATGCAGGTACCTGAATATATTCATTCTTCGGAAGCTATCACACAAAGGCAGAATAATAGTTTGGGAGGTTGCTTAGGAGACACTTATTTAGTGAAAGTATCCGTAGGAGGGAAGAAGAGACACTATAATATGTAGGTATTTCTTATGGAGCAATTCAATATGTAAAATGTTTCTGTTAGAAAATTTATAATCAAAACAATGATTTTATATGATAATTATGAAGTTTTGTTTGGGAGAATATTTGTACATTTTTTCCTGTAAACTTTCAAGCCAGTAGCATTTTTTAAAGGAATATATCTATATGCTATATCTAAAGGTAAGTTTGAATGATATGTATGATAACAAAAGTTCTGTTTCCTTATTTTTTTTCTCACATTTTGAAATAGCCTTGAAAACAGAGTCTTGTTTTTCCAATCATATTACTTTGCCTCACCTGAGTGTTTTGGTTATCCCATTTAGATGTCCAGGCTGATGACACTTCACAAAACAAGATAATTTACTACTTGCACAGGACCTCCTGAAGAAAGCAGAGTGGGCCCATGCAGGCCCAGGCTGGCTGGAACAGAGTGCTGTGAATGGGCGGGACAGTTTAGTAGTTAAGGGGCAATCTAAGAATAGTTCCCATTTACTTGGGCTGGAGTTTTTATAGGCTTAAATTTTCCAGGGGTTTCAAAGAAGGAGATCCATGGTGGGCTTTCTTGAGCAGCCTGTCCATATGTAGGGCCTAATAAGAAAGGCAGCTTAAAAAGAAGTAAGCTGCTAAACATCACAGATGAGGTCAGGCTCTTTATTACAATGGGAATATTCTAGTGAAAAAATTCTTACTTGCATTCAAGTAGCCACTGCATACCTATAGTCTGACCATGTGCTGTGTACTTTACAAAGCCTATTGTGAGCAGTGCATTTTCAGTTGCTCAGTCTTGTCTGACTCTTTGCAACCCTTTGGATTGTAGCCTGCCAGACTCCTCTGTCCATGGGGTTTTTCAGGCAAGAATACTGGAGCAGGTTACGATTTCCTACTCCAGAGGATCTTCTGGACCCAAGGATCAAAAGACAGATTCTTTATTGCTGAGCCATTAGGGATTTCCAGTGCAAGGAGTACAAAGAATTAAAAGAGTGAATGTCTGCCCCTTAATTAGTTTGCATTCTCATTATATGGATGAGATTAAAAGAGTTAAAAAAAATAATGCAGTTGACGTGAGCACTATAATGTCCAGCAAGAAGGAGGCGGTGGTTTCCAGGGAACTCCTGTGTTGCAGCTTGATAATTTATTTTGTTGCTGTTGTTGTTCTGTCAGTCATGTCTGACTCTTTGAGACCCATGGACTGCAGCACCCCTGTCCTCCCTGTCCTCACCATCTCCTGGAGCCGGCTCAAACGCATGTCCACTGAGTCAGTGATGCCATCACCATCTCATCTATCCCATCTTTTCTCTCAACTGTCTCATCTTCTGTCGTCCCCTTCTCCTGCCTTCAATCTTTCCCAGTATCAGGGTCTTTTCTAATGAATCAGATCTTTGCATCAGGTGGCCAAAGTATTGGAGTTTCAGCTTCAACATCAGTCCTTCCAATTAACACTACTCAGGACTGATTTCCTTTAGGATGGACTGGTTGGATCTCCTTGCAGTCCAAGGGACTCTCAAGAGACTTCTCCAACACCACAGTTCAAAATCATCAATTCTTTGGCACTCAGCTTTCTTCACTGTCCAACTCTCACATCCATACATAACTACTGGAAAAACCATAGCTTTGACTATATGGACCTTTGTCAGCAAAGTAATGTCTCTACTTTTTAATATGCTATCTAGGTTAGTCAGAGCTTTTCTTCCAAGGAGCAGGCCTCTTTTAATTTCATGGCTGTAGTCCCCATGTGCAGCAATTTTGTGAATTGGTAGAGTGGGTGCCTCTGTATTTATCTTCTTTTTTCAATAATAAGAGATTAATTTTCAACTGACCATTTCTTTCAGAGAATATCAGCTCCCCCAAGCCATTGTTATTTATATGGATTTTATTAGAAAGTTATAATTTTTAAACTAATGAACCTTTTATTCATAGACATTGTATCTATCTATATAGTCATCTTCTTATAACCCTCAGTAAAGATTTATAGTATTCTTCATATGTATTTTCATTGCTGAAATTTCACAGGGTTTTGAATATGCTCACCTGTGTGTATGTGTGTGTATGCACACACTATAACAAATTGGATATGTTTCCATTATATTTTTAAACTAGTCATCGTAGATACAATGCACTGACCTGACCGACTTTTGATACATAACTCTGGATTCTTACTTCTTTCTTTGTAGTTTATTCTGTTATGCTTTTAAATACATATTGATATTATCTTCAAAAAACCCTCAGTACTTAATTCTAATACTTTAAATTTTTTTAAAGCTTTGAAAAAATATTTCCTTGGGACATTTGGGAGCGCAGTCTACCAGGTACTCTTGGAGTCCTTCAGGCTTTGGAGCAGTAAACTTCCCTTCCTGCAAGTGAGGGAGCCAGGGCGTCTCTGTGTCAGAGACAGTGATGCCAAGATTCTGCCCATGTAAGAGAGCTGCAGATGAGGGTGGCCAGGCCTGGAACTGGCTGGCAGAGCCCTGTTGCGCAGGACATGGTATTTTCCAGCTCTCCTCTGATGCACTCTTCAGGGATTCCTCCTGGTTTTGTTCTTGGTTCACCAAACAGCATATGTTACTCTCAGCTCTTAGATAGAGGAAACCCCAAGCAGTGGCATTACGGGCACACCCATGAGGCAGAGGCCTGACCTGGGGTCTGCACAAAAGTGTCTGTAGGTAGTTTTGCAGTACGGGCCAACAACAGAAAATAGAATGGCCAGTGAGCAGTTTCTAGAATAAAAACATGTGATTTGAGGAACAGGTGTAAATATGGAAAACTGAAGAGCAAATTTTCGAGATTTTATTGACCTGGCTAAAGATGAAAATATTGCCATCGATACTGTTGAACCTCTATACATACACTTACTTGGGAAAACAATTATTATGAGCCATTTTAAAATGTAAACTGTGAACACTTAAACTCATTTGACAAAAATCCATACAGACAGCTCACCTGCCTCCCACTATAAGTTATCCTAACTTTTTGCATGGCTGTCAATGAGATCTTTGACAGTTAACCTGACTCAGTCTTAGAACATCATAGTCAAGTAGGTCCATTCAGTGTGTTGAATATGAGAAACTGAATCCAGAAGACATTGGTTAGCTTATCATCATCCATGTCATGATGATCAGGATGTCCCTAGCTGATTCCAGAGATGTATGGGGCCTCCTTTCAGGGTTCGGTGTGCACCCACACTGTCCTGGTAGAGATGAACCAGGTCAGGCCACTGAGCCTGCAGATGTGCCTGCTGCCCCACCACAGTGTGGTCCAGACCCACAGCTGCCTTGTGTTCTCTGACAAGCAGGTGATCAGACTCCGAGAGTCTCCTGAAAATGTGCTTACAGGGGAGATGCCTCATGGTGACATCCTTTTGCTCACAATGATATTGTTGACAAGGTTCATCTTGGGGACAGAGTGAACATTACAAACATCTATCCAGCTGTTCCTATTGAATCAATCCAGGAGTGAGTCATGAGAAGTCTGCCGACAGAGCCCTCATTGGTATCATTCATTATCAGAAAACGGATGCAAAGTGTCTGCGTGAAGGAGATAAAGAAGCAGAACAGAAACTTTCAGAGAAGCATGTGAAATTGCTTAAAAAACTTTCCAGAAAAACAAGCATTTATGAGAGATTTGCTTCAGCCTCAGGTCCAAGCAATTAAGAACAGAAAGATTTCAAAAAGGAAATCACTCCAGCTTTTCCAGGAAGTAGGGAAGGGTTTTAGTCACACAGGAAGAGGCAGATTTCTTGCTGAGATCAACCTCCTGCTGTGTGGCAACCCTGGGGCCAGCAAGTCCCAGCTGCTGCAGTATGGATACAGCCTGGTCCCCTGGGACCAGTGCACATCTAGGAAGGGTTTCAGTGATGTCGGCCTGACAGTATATGTAGTGAAAGACCCTGAGAGGGGACGGCTGGTACTGCAGACTGGTGCCCTTCTCCTGAGTGACAGTGGCATGTGCTGTATTGATACTTAAGAAGATGAACCAAAGTACAAGACCAGTGCTGCTCAAAGTCAGGGAGCAGCTGACTCTCCTCACCTACAAGCTTGGGGTTACTTGCCAGCTTGAGGCATGAGCATGTATCCTGGAAGCAGCAAATTCTATTGAGTCTCAGTGTGTGTGTTAGTTGTTCAGTTATGTCCAACAGAGAAGCTGGCCAGACTTCTCTGTCCGTGGGATTCTCCAGGTAGGAATACTGAAGTGGGTGGACATTCCCTTCTACAGCGGATCTTCCCAACCCAGGGATCCAACCCAGATCTCCTGTACTGCAGGCAGATTGTTTACCATCTGAGCCACCAAGGAACCCCATTGACTCTCAGTGTAATGCTAAAAATAAATAATAAAACACACATTTAGAAATATCCAGTGACAACATACATTATTACCAAAGTTCAGTTTTATCTTCCTTGTGTTAGGCCTCAGGTTAGAGCCTGTGGCAGGCATCTGGCTCTCTACCGCACCGCATGACTCTGTAACTCCAGAGCAGGAAGCAAGCAGAGAGTGCCTGGATACAGCCATGCTGGAGGGCCATGCTGTCACAGCACTGGATGCCGAGGTTGACTCAGGAAGCTGGTCAGGCTGTCTCTGAAGCTCCAGGAGTGGAGGGATGGTTTTTCCATATCCTCAACAGAATATGCTTAGCTGAGGAAATCATTCAAATGGCTTAGCTGAAGCCCAGGCCAAAGTATGATTTTCAAATAAAGTTGAAGTAAAGAAACAGACCTCCATAAAGAAGCTATTAGCAGTATACTGTTAACCCCTAGACTGGCATTGTGGACGTATCTATTGTTACTAGAGAAATGAGCGCCATCTGTCCTAAATGGAAAGAAGAGTTAGCTGAAGCACTGAGAAAATTTATTTTATCTAAGAATAAAACACCAGGCCAAAGATACTCATAAATTTTGGAAGATGTTGGGGGACAATCTGACACAGCAATTACCAAAGATATTATATTTGACAAAGCATGGTGTGCCTTGGCTGATGACGATTTTTTGATGGTGATTGAAAAAGCTACTTGCTTGCTCTGGAGCTCTGGTGAGCAGTGCAGTGCGTCCAGCTCTGCTGCGCTTGGTCACTGCCCTTGCTGCCATATATTTGTAGTAGAGGGGCCAACAGAAAGATATTCTTAGTCTCTGTTTGGTTTCATAAAATTTTTCTAGCCTGGGTTCAGTTTTTCTTAGTAAAATGTGTTTTCTTTTTTGTTGTTTTTTTCACCCCCACATTTTATAATAAGTAAAAACATGGTTCCAATTTACAATATATACAGTCAAGATAATTTTCTTAAAGTGTCTTTTGTTAGCAACAGGACTTTGAATCTATATAGAGAGCGGGATATCAATCTTTTTTGAAGATGGCATCCTGGGTCATAGCTTTTGTGTTTAACTTCCTAATAGCAATCACCCATGTGCTTGGGGTTTTTATAATATGAAATAAGGCTTAGACAGAGTCATTTTCCCTATTAAAGCACTCACTGTAATTCCTCAGAGGCTTGTTCTCATGGCTACTATAAAATCAGAATTAAATGATAGGAAATGATTCCGTTCTAGGCTAATTTCTGCCATTTTATCCTAAGATATAAAGCTTTTCCCCAAATAAAAGATAGAATTTAAAAAATAACAATAAAAGAAAACTTTTATTGGCTAATTACTTTAGTTTCCAGTTCCAAACTTGTATAATTTTGACAATAAACAACATCTTGGTTTAATAAAAATGCTACAGTGTTCTGCTGTTAAATATATCAAGGGCATAATTTGAAAAGAGATTTTTTAGATTGTGTAAAGACCGTATCCTCTTTTTATACTTAAAACTTTTTAGTAACTCATGCAATTCTAGAATAGCAAGATAAAATAAACTTAATCTAACAGACACAACTGAAGCGACTTGGCAGCAACAGCAGCAACCTATTTTCTGCAATTTTAAGGTAGAGAAAACTGAGTCTCAGAAAAAAAAAGTGAATTATTAAGGGCTGGTTATGCAGCAAATCAGTTTTAAGTATCAAGATTTCTGGTTTCCTGTTTGATGTTCTAGGTACCACACAATTTATCTGTTTTGTCATTCTTGTAAGTAGCGTCTGTTTACTACAAATCAAAATCATTGAATCTTCCCAATTGGCACAATGGTAAAAAATTCCCCTGCCAATGCAGGAGGCACAGGACATGCAAGCTGATCACTGGGTTGGGAAGATTCCTTGAAGTAGAAATTGGCAACCCACTCCAGTATGCTTGCCTGGAAAATTCCATGGACAGAGGAGCTTGGAGGGCTACCATACAGGGAGTTGCAAAGAGTCAGACACGACTGAGCACAAGCTCAGCAAAGAAAATGCACACACACATACCAAGAATCAGGGGTAGAGGCACCATGTGTTGATATTATATAAACAATACTTTATTTTTAATATGGCCTTTTCAAATTCCCTGAAGTTGGTGTGTACATTGATGAGTCTGTAAAAGACTATTCCAAAACCCTTGACTGCATTTTTTAACAACTCTTTGGGTGAAAAGTTTATTTTCACATGTATGCATTCTTTATTATAAGATGCTACATTTAAATGTACATTTTGGTAAGGAGTTTTCAGACTGTGTAATTTAAGTTTGTTGATGTTACTTACCCTACAGCAAGCTTTCAAACATTTTAAACAAAATAAGTAATGCAAATACAAGCAGGACTGCTCTGGAAGAGAGTGGGAGAGAGGCTCCAGATGGACTCCCACCACGATCAGTTCTCAGAACCACAGTCTGAAAATCAGTTCCCCAGAATATTTAGAAGTCAGTTTAATCTGTTATCCATATAGCTGTACTGTCTTTCTTACAGGTTGTGGAATAGCATTATACCCATGTAATGTGGGTGTGTTATTTTTATTTACAGACTTGCTCTATGATTAAATGGCATTTTCTATTTTTTCTTACTGTTAATTTTGTAACAGTTTCCAAGAATACACTTTGTTCATTCATAGTTTCATCATTCTTTTAACAGATATTTATCAAATACTTGTAACATGGACTGTATTGTTCAATGCTTTTGTGTGATTTCCCAAAAAGCTATTTAGAACCTAGTTGTGAATAATGGCTAATAAGTATACACAAAGGTATACTCCAAGGTGAAAGATAATAAAGAGCCTCAAATGTGGTAAAAATAGAATTCTATGGAATCTTAGCAGAGTCCACTATGTGTGATGCAAATTGGATCCATGCTTCATGGCTCAGGTATTCCTTTTAGGGAGGAGACACAGCTGAGTCCATCTAGGACCTCCCTGGGCAGAGAGGTTCTGCTCTACTGCTTTTCTGGAAGAGCATGTGCACACTGGCTGGTCGTTGCATAAGTAGGAAGGTCTGAGGGCCTGGCCTCTTAACTATGAAGAGATACTTACCTACAGACTGGCTCATGGGATCACCTGAGCTGCTGTAGAAGTTGTGCTGCACTTAAACCTTTCCTTCTGTCCATTCCCCCTTGTCACATTTCCTTGCATATACTTTCCATAGGAGCACTTCAAGGAACACTCCTAGACACGAGCAAATCGCTGTCTCAGAGCTATTTCCTGAGGAACCTGACCCCAAAGCAAGAAAAAATTTAGAAAAAATGGCATGGAACTGATAGCCTCTGAACTTGAAAATCAGTCCATGGGGTTGCAAAGAGTCAGACAGGACTTAGTGACTAAACAACAATGAATGTAAAGTTATGGAGAGGCACATATTTCAGGTGGTAGAAGCACTGTAGCTGACATATCTATTGCAATAAATCATATAGACACTGGGCTTCCCTGGTGGCTCAGAGGTTAAAGCATCTGCCTCCAGTGCGGGAGACCCATGTTTGATCCCTGGGTCGGGAAGATCCCCTGGAGAAGGAAATGGCAATCCACTCCAGTATTCTTGCCTGGAGAATCCCATGGACGGAGAAGCCTAGTAGATTATGGTCCACAGGATCGCAAAGAGTTGGACACAACTGAGCGACTTCACCTTCACATAGACACTGACAAAGACTGATTAATTTACCTGAGTGCACAGAACACGTAGAGCAGTTGAGACTGGAAAAAGATGGAGGAAAGAAATTAATTCTGTAGGTAAATGAAAGATCTTAAAGAATTTGAGGGCATAGATAAGTGACAGAATCAGAGCTGAGTTTAAAACTATTACACTCAAAATATGTGATTACATATAAAAGCACTGACATTTTGCATGTATTCAATACAAGTAAGCCTAACAAGATTTGATAGATCCTTATATCAAATATTTCCACATTGGTTTAGTTGATCAATTTCTACTAAATCCTCTGTGGTAGTTATTTTCAGTATCTAACGTGGGAAAATAGAATATATCAACATGTGTGTCTGTATCTCAGATCTTTTAGTATCAACTTGATCTGTGTTGACACATATTATCCTAAAAGAGATACACTGATACATATTGATATCTAAAAGAGTATTCTCTAAAATACTCTTTAGAATATTAGAAAGTCCCATGGATGGTGGAGCCTGGTAGGCTGCAGTCCATGGGATCGCTTAGAGTCGGATTCGACTGAGTGAATTCACTTTCTCTTTTCACTTTCATGCATTGGAGAAGGAAATGGCAACCCACTCCACTCCAGTGTTCTTGCCTGGAGAATCCCAGGGACGGGGGAGCCTGGTGGGCTGCCATCTGTGGGGTCGCACAGAGTCTGACACCATCGAAGTGACTTAGCACCCTTAGCACATTCTCTAAAATGGCAAAAATATGAAAAATAATTCTTAAATGGTAATATATTCATTCAAATATTTATTGAGTACTACTACCTTTTACTGTACTATGAGATCACAGAAAAAGGAAGAAAAATAGAAATATCAAAAATAATTATAAGTGTGATTAGTTTGACAAGAGGGGAAATGCCAACTGTTCTGGAAGTATGTGACTGAAGGACCTACTTAGCCATAAAAGTGATTGATAAGCGGAAACATTTATGATGAATAGGCATTATCCAGAAAAGGAAAGAGGAGAGTATTGCATGTATTGCAGGGTTATAGAGGAGAATATCGGATGCAAGAGCAATATAATGTAAGTAGGTTTGGAGGAAAAAAGAGTTTGGCATATTTAAGCATCTGAGAAAAGACTGAGCGGACTGGAATAGAAACACAACAGGAACATGGCTCTTCATTAGCTAAAACAGATAGACAGGGGAAAGATTATGAAAGGTTTTGTAGACCATAGTAAAGTTCCTAAGCTTTACTTGATGCGCCCTATTTGGTATAGGGTCAGATCCGAAGTTACTGGAGCAGAAGCCCTGAAGTCTGGGTCCAAGATGACTCCTTTCCCTTTAAGTCAGTGTTCTCCCCTCCCACAGCTCTGGGATCCTGGACCCACGGAGCAGCAGGGGCCCAGTGGACTCTCAGAGCATTGTGGGGCATGGGTTACAGGAGGTTGGCTGTGGACAGAGATCCAGGCTGCCTCTGATGTGACACCTGTGTAAGTGCCCAAAGGCTGCCCCTTCCCTGCCTAGATGCTGCCCCAGGTCTGAGTCTCCTCTGTGTTCCAAGGCTTAGCTCTTTCCTCAGTCATGGCGGTCCTCGATCCGGTGCAGAACTGAGTCATGAAATAAGCAATGTTGGAACATTCGATAGGCTCAGGCTGGGGCATGTGCTAGGTCGGCAGCAGAAAACTGGGCAGCCGCTAGTAGTCTCACACTGCCCTCTCTGCCCTGCCTTGGGACCAAGCCAAAGCATGCACACTCTTCACAGGCTCAGTCCAGGCTGCCCATAGCCCTCCTCCTCAGCAGCTCTCCACCCAGGGGGCAGGTTTGCCCTTTGTCAGAGCCCAGGCCTGGGGAGCCCAATATCTGTTGTAAATTGCTCATGCCCCAGGGAGGATGTCTGCTCTTGTGATCTCTCTTTTCCTTTGAGTCCCTTCCCAGGGTCACAGGTCCTAATCTGATTGTTTCTCTTCTCTTCCTACCTGATTACATGTGAATTCTTTCTTATTGCCTTGGTTTTAAGAGTCTGTCTGCCATTTTTCAGGTAGTTTTCAGTTAAGAGTAGCTCCACATGTAAATATATTTTTGATGTGCTCCTATGTAAGTCTTTCTTACTTCTGTATTCTGTCTTACTTCTATATTGTCTTACTCCTTTGTCCTGATTGATCTCCCCTTGTTGATTTTTAAAATTTGTATATTTAGAGTAACATAAATATATTATTTTTGTGTGCAAAGCACTGTGTACCGTTTAAAACTATAAACCTGAAAGAGAGAGAGAGAATTTAGGAAAACATAATGTGACTTACCAGAAACAGTACTGACTTGGAATATGAGATAACCTTTTGACAGAAATGGGTACAAATAAACTTTTTGCCACAAGAGCTCTGAAAAATGCTAATCAGTATCCTTAGAATAATCTTCTTGTGGACCCATCAATGTTCCCTGCAACTTCAGGGCATTTGAATCATAAAGTGGATAAAACGGTATCTATTCTGATTTAATTTAGTTCAACAGACATCTTTTGAGCAAACAGTGTGATTTGCATATGTCATATTGGACACACAGCTTACATGATCTAGAGGAAGAATATCAGGCACAATTTGAAGGCTTTAGTTCAAGTTCCTCAAATACCTAGTTTTCTGGGCATTGGTTTCTTCTCTGTGATGTAAGTAGTATGACCAGAATGTTAGTAGGTTCGTATTTTCTGCTCAGTTTGCTTCAAGTTTCTACTAAGAAGGAATACTTGAGTGTATATGTATGCTTATAAGCATGAATATATATGCTTAGTCACTTAGTCTTATCTGACTCTTGGTGACCCTTTGGATTGTAGCCCGCCAGACTCTTCTGTCCAAGGAATTCTCTAGGCTAGAACACTGGAGTGGGTTGCTATCTCCTTCTCCAGGATATCTTCCCAGCCCAGGCGTTGATCCTGGAACTTCTTCATTGCCAGCGAATTCTTTACCCACTGAGCCATCAGAGGTGGTGAATGAATATATCTATATACACATATACATATACATAAATGTTATATGGCAACTCAACTTTTCCAAACCATTTTGCACAAATATTTATATTTTATTATTTATTTATTTATTTTCGGCATATTGTATTCTAGTACTTATGTATAAATTCTGTCTCTTTTCTGAGCATAGAATATAGTATTTTCTTTCTCTTGGGGATTTTTCCATACTGAAATTAACTGAAAAAACATGAGGGCATCAGGACACACTGCTAAGTCTGGTATCTTCTGGTGTGTTCATTGCCTTGCTGGGCTAGTTTATTTACCAGGGTGTCTTCAATTATCAAGCATGTCTGTAGGTTCCAAAGAACCTAGGAAAATGTATAAGGAAATTAGACAAGTGTCATAAATATTTGATGTTTCCTATGACCTTCCAAAAGTATCTCTCAGTTACTTTCCAGTTTCAAAAATAGGGATAAACCCTTCGGCCTCATAAAGAGAGTGAAATAAATACTTACTAGATTTTTTTTTCTTCTTTTTTCCAAATTATCCTGTCCATAAGGGAGCATGAAACTTAAGCCTTTTCAAGAACTGATTATCCAGTGGTGAATTATTCCCAACCTTTGATCTACTCTTCCCTCGTCTCTCCTGCTTTTTATATTTGGTGCACACTGGCATTTCTATATAATGTGCATGATGAAATCCAAACTGGTTTTACTTGATATTTTTCAAAAGGTTTACTCTGGAGGCAATTATTACTGTCAGTTTAATGGACATTTAAAAATTATCTGTATGCGTTATTCATGCTATTAATGTCCCATTAGCTTATTTTGTTTAGAATCAGCTGTATCAAGAGATTAAAAGACTACAACTATGCATGCACAAAGATAATGGCTGCTCATTACCACCTGGCCGGCACACATTTTTACCAGTGCTCTAATTTCAACGTTGATCTGGGGATAGATGAAAAAAAAGAAGCTCAAAAACATGAGAATATTCTTAGGCAACCAAAAAGCAGAGAGTTCAAGTCTGAGTCAGTTAAGCAGGGGCTTCAGTTAAAGGGTTTATTTGCTTGAAATATTAACCTCTCAAACATCCTTTATGTTACATGAAGGAAAGTTTTACTGATTACACATGCTAACAGCTCATTAAGAATATAACATAAAGCAGGTAACTTATGAAGTAAAAAAAGCCAAAAAAGATAAGTGGAGGCCATAGTAAATTAAATGTAGATTCACTGATTTGTGGAATTTTGTAACGTGTGCAATATGCACTAAAGTGGCCTATATTGCTCAGTACCAGCTATGAGCCAGAGAAGAGACTGGCCCTGAATGGCTTTGAGTATCGATGGGGAATAATAATAATACAAGGCCAGGCAGTCTGGTTTTCCAAAGTTTAGAATTTTCAGGAGGATAGCATTTAGGTAATGTAGCAATCATATTGATATGTGTATTGATACCCTCCTTTTCCAAGAAATAAAGTGCTGTCAGAAATGTAAGATTCTGATATAATTGGAAATATTACTAAAGTAGATGTGTGATTGAAAGCATAAAAAGCACTTATAAAAAGATTTCTGAATAACAGTACTTTGAATTACATTTAGTAATACAAGCTATCTTCGTCAATCAAATTCCTACAGTATTTCTCATTTGGAGATATTTATGATAATCAGATCCACTGTCCTTAAACCCCAGTCTTTAAAACCTTAAGTGATAATTGGGCTCCTTGAAATATTAGTACTGAGTGAATAACAGTATCAGATTCCCTTATCAGAATAGGATAGTTTACCTGTATCAAAGATAAAGGCAATCAAGAGACACTGACAAAGGAGAGAGAGCTCATTTGAAATTCTGCATGGCTCCGCAAGTCCTTTCTTCCCACATGGTACATACGTGTATGTTCTGTGTTCAAAAAAAGGCTTTGAAAACCTATGTCACACAATAGGGAGAATTTACATTATGAAATATCTCTGTTTTTGCCCTAGAAAGTATAAAGCTTTAGGACATTTTCCAAGGAGCCATAAACCATTAGTCCATAGATTCGGAGTTTGTTTACTATAATAATTCTTTAGACTGGAACATCTTGCTAAGGGTTTTTATAGATAAGACATTTCTTCCTAGTAAATATTACGTCCCTTTACCTGGAGTTGCAGTTGACAAGGGCGTTAGACTCATTTACCTCCTTTTATCTCCCCACCTGGGCTGCTCCATGAGCACATACACAAATACACATTTGAAAAAGAGGGTGGACAGAACCTAGACGATCTGCTTTAACGCTTTATTCCCCAAATACTAGTCAAAGAAATATGTGCTGTGCTTAGTTTTTTCCAACTCTTTGTTACCCTATGGACTGTAGACCACCAGGCACCTCTGTCCATGGGAATTCTCCAGGCAAGAGAATACTGGAATGGGTTGCCATGCAATGAAATATAACTGAGTCAAATTAACAAAAGCATTTTCCAAAGCCATGTAAATCTCCAAGCATATGAGTTTTGCAGTCCTCATAAACTTTAGTTGAAAAAAAAACCAGGAACATGATTATAATTTCTAGAGGAATTATAAACCAAAAAAATAAATAATCATGGAGAAAATGATGATGATGATCATACTAATTAAGCTCTCATAATTATCAAACACACTTCTATATTATTTGCATAATAATCTTCGCAGGCACATACTATTATTTTGCATTTAACAGATGTAGAAATTGGGACATAGAGAAATTAGAATGACTTAGCCAGGTTTATACAGCTAGTAGACTCCGCTACATTGATAAAATACAAGAATTCAGTTCAGTTTAGTCACTCAGTCATGTCCGACTCTTTGCGACCCTATGGACTGCAGAAGGACACACCTCTCTATCCATCACCAACTCCCAGAGTTTACTCAAACTCATGTCCATTGAGTCAGTGATGCCATCCAACCATCTCATCCTCTGTCATCCCTTTCTCCTCGTGACTTCAATCTTTTCCAGAATCAGGGTCTTTTCAAGTGAGTCAGTTCTTCGCATCAGGTGGCAAAAGTATTGCAGTTTCAGCTTCAGCATCATTCCTTCCAATGAATATTCAAGACTGATTTCCTTTAGGATGGACTAGTTGGATCTCCTTGCAGTCCAAGGGACTCAAGAGTCTCCTCCAACACCACAGTTCAAAAGCATCAATTCTTTGGAACTCAGCTTTCTTTATAGTCCAACTCTCATATCCATACACGACTACTGTAAAAACCATAGCTTTGACTAGACAGACCTTTGTTGGCAAAGTAATGTCTGCTTTTTAATTTGCTGTCTAGTTTGGTCATAACTTTTCTTCCAGGGAACAAGTGTCTTTTAATTTCATGGCTCCAGTCACTATCTGCAGTGATTTAGGAGCTCAAAAAAAATAAAATATCTCACTGTTCCCACAGTTTTTGTATCTATTTGCGATGAAATGATGAAACCAGATGCCATGATCTTAGTTTTCTGAATATTGAGTTTTAAGCCAACTTTTTCACTCTTCTCTTTCACTTTCATCAAGAGGCTCCATAGTTCTTTGCTTTCTGCTATAAGGGTGGTGTCATCTGCATATCTGAGGTTATTGATATTTCTCCCAGCAGTCTTGATTCCAGCATGTGCTTCATCAAGCCCAGCCTTTCTCCTGATGTACTCTGCATGTAAGTTAAATAAGCAGGGTAATATACAGCCCTCAGGTACTCCTTTCCCTATTTTGAACCAGTATGTTGTTCCATGTTCAGTTTTATCTGTTGCTTCCAGACCTGCATACATGTTTCTCAGGAAGCAAGTTAGATGGGTTTGGTATTGCCATCTTTTGAAGAATTTTCATAGTTTGTTTTGATCCACACAATCAAAGGCTTTGGTATAGTCAATAGAGCAGAAACAGATGTTTTTCTGGAACTCTCTTGCTTTTTTGATGATCCATCGGTTGTTGGCAATCTGATCCTGGGTCCCTCTGCCTTTTCTAAATCCAGCTTGAATATCTGGAAGTTCACAGTTCATATACTGTTGAAGCCTGGCTTCGAGAATTTTGAGCATTACTTTGCTAGTGTGTGAGATGAGTGCAATTGTGCAGTAGTTTGAGCATTCCTTGGCATTCCCTTTCTTTAAGATTGGAATGAAAACTGACTTTTTCCAGTCCTGTGGACACTGCTGAGTTTTCCAGATTTGATGGCATTTTGAGTGCAGCACTTTTACAGCATCATCTTTTAGGATTTGAAATATAACTTCAAAATTTGACAATCAGGAAATCTGACTTCAAAATTCATGCTGTTGACTGTTTAATCACATATGAGAAGAGCACAGATAATTCAAATTTATAAATTCTTGATAATAAAACTGGATAATAAGAGAGAAGCTATTCAAAAATAACAGTGAAGGATCAGTTTTATTGATTATTACTGTTGGAAAAATGAAACTGATTAAATATTGAAATGAATGAATTAGGAATAATTTGTTTGAATGGCTGCTGTGAGCTCAGTGTCATGTGATGGGCTGCAAGGCACATATGAAGCAGGAGATAGAGCAGACAGCATAATACCCGCCAAACAGACTAGAAGTTGAGATAGAGATTATGGCAAATGAGGTATTTTTAAGTACCAACGTCACAGAGGTCAAAATGAAGCAGATCAAAGGCTAACAGAATTTTGCCGAGAGAACACACTGGTCATAGCAAACACCCTCTTCCAACAACACAAGAGACTAAACATGGGCATCACCAGATAGTCAACACTGAAATCAGATTGATTATATTCTTTGCAGCCAAAGATAGAGAAGCTTTATACAGTCAACAAAAACAAGATTGGGAGCTGACTGTGGATCAGATCATGAACTCCTTATTGCCAAATTGAGATGTAAATTGAAGAAAGTAGGGAAAACCACTAGACCATTCAGGTATGACCTAAATCAAATCCCTTACAATTATACAGTGGAAGTGGCAAATAGATTCAAGGGGTAAGATCTGATAGAGTGACTAAAGAACTATGGACGGACATTCATGACATTGTACAGGAGGCAGTGATCAAGACCATTCCCAAGAAAAAGAAATTCAGAAAGGCAAAATTGTTGTCTGAGGAGACCTTACAATTATCTGAGAAAAGAAAAGGAGCAAAGGTAAAGGAGAAAAGGAAGATATACCCATTTGAATGCAGAGTTCCAAAGAATAGCAAGGAGAGTTAAGAAAGCCTTCTTCAGCGATCAATGGAAAGAAATAGAGGAAAACAATAGAATGGGAAAGACTAGAGCTCTCTTCAAGTAAATTAGAGATACCAAGGGAACATTTCATGCAAACATGGGCACAATAAAGGACAGAAATGGTCTGGACCTAACAGAAGTGGAAGATATTAAGAAGAGGTGGCAAGAATACACAGAACAACTATACAAAAAAGATCTTCTTGACCCAGATAACCACAGTGGTATGATCACTCCCCTAGAGGCAGACATCCTGGAATGCAAAGTCAAGTGGACCTTAGGAAGCATCACCATGAACAAAGCTAGTAGAAGTGATGGAATTCCAGTTGAGCTATTTCAAATTCTAAAGATGATGCTGAGAAAGTGTTGCACTCAACATGCCAGCAAATTTGGAAAACTCAGCAGTGGCCATAGGACTGGAAAAGATCAGTTTTCACTCCAGTCCCAAAGAAAGGCAATGGCAAAGGATGTTTAAAGTACCACAGAATTGTACTCATACCACATGCTAGCAAAGTAATGATCAAAATTCTACAAGCCAGGCTTTAACAGGATATGACCTGTGAAATTCTAGATATTCAAGCTGGATTTAGAAAAGGCAGAGGAACCAGGTATCAAATTTCCAAAATCCATCAGATCATCAAAAAAGCAAGAGAATTCCAGAGAAACATCTGCTTTATTGACTATGCCAAAGCCTTTGACTGTGTGGATGAGAACAAACTATGAAAATTCTTAAAGAGATTGGAATACCAGACCACCTAACCTGCCTCCTGAGAAAACTGTATGCAGTTCAAGAAGCAACAGTTAGAACTGTACATGGAACAACAACCTGGTTCTAAATAGGGAAGGGAGTACCTCAGGGCTGTGTATTGTCACCCTGCTTATGTAACCTATATTCAGAGTACATCATGAGAAATAATAGATTGGATGAAACAGATGCTAGAATCAAGATTGTTGGGGGAAATATCAATAATCTCAGATATGCTGATGATACCATCCTTATGGTAGTAAGCAAAGAAGAACTAAAGAGCCTCTTGATGAAAGTGAAAGAGGAGAATAAAAAATTTGGCTTAACACTCAACACTCAAAAAACTAAGATTGTGGCATCTGGTTTCATCACTTCATAGCAAATAGATGCAGAAACTGTGGGTTCAGTGAGAGATTTTATTTTGGGGGGCTCTAAACTCACTGTAGATGGTGACTACAGCCACGAAATTAAAAGACACTTGCTCTTTGGAAGAAAAGTTATGAGTGACCTAGACAACGTATAAAAGAAGCAGAGACATTATTTTGCCAACAAAGGTCCATCTAGTCAAAGCTATGGTTTTTTCAGTAGTCATGAGAAAAGGAAAGATACAAGCATCTGAATGCANGGGCAGGAGGAGAAGCAGATGGTAGAGTATGAGATGGCTGGATGCCATCACTGACTCAATGGACGTGGGTCTGAGTGAACTCCGGGAAGATGGTGATGGACAGGGAGGCCTGGGGTGCTGTGATTCATGGGGTCGCAAAGAGTTGGACATGACTGAGCGACTGAACTGAACTGATATGTATGTGAGAGTTGGACTATAAAGAAAACTGAGCACTGAGAAACTGATGCTTTTGAACTGTGATGCTGGAGGAGACTCTTGATAGTCCCTTGGACTGCAAGGTGATCCAAGCAATCCATCCTAAAGGAAATCAGTCCTGAGTACTCATTGGAAGGACTGATGCTGAAGCTGAAACTGAAATACTTTCACCACCTGATGTGAAGAACTGACTCATGTGAAAAGTTCCTGATGCTGGGAAAGATTGAAGTCATAAGGAGAAAGGGATGACAGAGGATGATATGGTTGGATGGCATCACCGACTCAATGGACATGAGTTTGAATAAGCTCCAGGAGTTGGTGATGGACAGGGAAGCCTGACGTGCTGCAGTCCCTGGAGTCACAAAGAGTTGGACATGACTGAGCAAATGAACTGATTACATAGGTGAAAACTAAAGCAAT
Organism: Neotragus moschatus; assembly: GCA_006410615.1. Taxonomy (NCBI): domain Eukaryota; kingdom Metazoa; phylum Chordata; class Mammalia; order Artiodactyla; family Bovidae; genus Neotragus; species Neotragus moschatus. Next base: position 4,480,616 of record SJYA01001316.1, on the reverse strand, counting down.
TTACAAACTGTAATAATTTGTCCAAATATATATGATTATCAGACCAAAGTTCTAAGTTGGAAATAGTTTAGAAGTGACTCAGAATGTTATATTCATTTGTAAAATCCTAAATAATGTGAAGGCTGATAAACTCAACTGAGAAAAGAATGATAAACAAGAAAGAGAACTCTGACCTACATTGCCATCTGTTGGAAAAGTGAACATCTGTTAAGTTGAATGAAAGATGAAGCTTGGAAATTCCCAGTGAATCACAATAGCTAGCACTACTGTTTAACAGCAAAAACAGTGTTCAAGACTAATTTAGATTTTTTTTTTAACTTGAAAAAAGATATTTAAAGGAGAAAATGCAAAACTCCAAAAGCTGGAAACTGTGGCTTTGAAGATTTCCAGTGTGATTCTAGTTCAAATTAGAATGGAATTGTGCTGCAGAAAGAGTATTGTCAAAACTTGTTTCTGGAGTAGATTCTAAGCTCTCTGGAAGTATCTTATATTTTGACTAATGGATCCATGCATGTTCAATATATGTTGGCAAAAATCCTAGCCTGGAATTTAGTATCAATGCAAACATGTCATTATGAGTACCAATTTGACTCTTTGGGTCAGAATTTCTTTTTCAGTAGATTGGATGGGTTTGGATTAAGTGATACTTAAGGTTGCTTACAAAGGTCTGTCTAGTCGAGGCTATGGTTTTTCCAGTGGTCATGTATGGATGTGAGAGTTGGACTGTGAAGAAAGCTGAGCGCTGAAGAATTGATGCTTTTGAACTGTGGTGTTGGAGAAGACTCTAATGCTGGGAGGAATTGGGGGCAGGAGGAGAAGGGGATGACAGAGGATGAGATGGCTGGATGGCATCACTGACTCGATGGACATGAGTCTGAGTGAATTCTGGGAGTTGGTGATGGACAAGGAGGCCTGGGATGCTGTGATTCATGGGGTCGCAAAGAGTGGGACAGGACTGAGCGACTGGACTGAACTGACTGAAGGTTGATTTCGATTGTACTCCAATTAATGCTGTGCATCTATTAAAGAATAGCCTGTTAATAATTGCATGCTTGAGAAAATATTTATTTTATAGATGAAAATCATGTTCCTGTGACATCCTTTTTTATTATTTTACATCTTTAAAAATCTTACATGAGTTTGTTTTCTCTCTTTTAGGGTGGAGTCAGTGGATTGACTGGAGAGCTAGAATTTGGAGAAAATGGAGGCAATCCCAATGTCCATTTTGAAATTCTTGGAACCAACTATGGAGAAGAGCTTGGCCGAGGTGTTCGCAAAGTAAGACCAGACACATTGATAAATCTGCTTTTTCCAAAATAATATGGTTATGTTGGATTGTTTTCCATGCAATATAGTCACAGTATACATTAAAATCTATATTATAGTTTGAGAGAAATGAAGAGGCAAGAGAATGAGAGGACCTTACATACTCACTAGAAGTATAAAGCAATAAATTTTTTCTGTGCCTTAAAATAAAGGGAAAGAATAAACCTATTGTTGCCTAGGGAACTAGCATAATCTTCTATTTACTATAATAATTTTATACAGTAGTGAATTTTGTATTTACACAATGCCTAGCTGCTTGGTTTTTAGCTTGTAAGATACACAAAATCAGAATAAGAGCTTTGATAAATTTTGTATAATAAGAGGGATAGTCTACAAAAAGTGACATTACAGTATCTCACTATCTATGTCATGTAATAAGTAGTAAGAAAATGGTTTTCAGGAAATGAACTCTTTTATATACTTCAGATCACATGTAAGAAGTTGAGTGCCTATAAAGGATCTTTCATGAATTGCTGGGACAGTAACTTTCTCAACAAGAGATGTAAAAACCCCTGGAGAAATGATTTTTCTATAGTTTCAATATGCCATTTTTAGATATTTTTGGTAGGGAAAAACTTAAGGTAATTGAATGTGCAAGTGTAAGTTCATAGCTATAACTCTCTAACTGCATTGACAGTAAGTTCTTCAGTAGGTGTTTCTTTCCACTGCTGAAGTATAGGATGCAGAAAATTAGACAAACTGAAATTTAGAGTTATTCTAATTAGCAATAAAAAACTTTTTGGTAAATTTATGCCAGAGAAGTTGAAACTATCTTCATGTGTTTTTATTTGATTTATAATGAAGCATAGCAAACAGATATTAATAGACAACTGCATAAGGCACAAGGATAGTTTATTGAATTATTGCAAATGAAACAATCACTACTATGGTAAAGAAATAGAACATATCAAGCATCCTAAAAGCTTCGTTATATTATTTCTTGTTCATATCCCTGACGTCTTTTCTCAGTGGAATCACCATTAGTCTGAATTTTATGATATTCATTTCTTTGCCTTTTGAATATAATTTTATCATCTAAGGGTACATCCTTAAATGTTCGTTTTTCCAGTATTCAACTTGTGAATGAGCACATTTTGCATACATTCTTTTTTCTTTCTGTATTTTCATTTTGTGTTATGTATTCTTGTTACAAATAGTTATTGCTTATTCATTTCTCTTGCTCTGTCACCTTCCATTGTATACATGGGTCATGATCTACCGTAGCCTGCTTCTGTTGCATACACGTGTCACAGTCTACAGTTTCCACTTGTAGGTTGTCAGAAGTAATGATGTTATGAAGAGTCTTAGACATGCATCTTGGCTATATAATATTGTACTTGTGTGTGTGTGTTTCTATAGGATTTGTATCCAGAAGTAGAACTGCTGAAACACAAGGAAACATAATCTCAAACCTACTTTCCTACATATTTACCAATTCACATACCTCCAGTAGTGCTTCGAATTCACATTGTACCAAATGTTGGTTTTCTTAGATTTTAACTTTTTCTTAGGTTATTCAATGTATAATGATATATCTTTTTGTTTCAACTTGAATTTCCCTGATTATAAAAAGATTCTGCATCTTTCATTTTTCATGTTTTGTTTTGTTTTGTTGAATTAATTGCCTATTCAAGTCCCTTTGGCCATTTTCTATTGAGTTATCTTTGTTTACATAATTGAGTCTAAGATGCTAGAAGGGATTGGGGGCAGGAGGAGAAGGGGACGACAGAGGATGAGATGGCTGGATGGCATCACTGACTTGATGGATGTGAGTCTGAGTGAACTCCGGGAGTTGGTGATGGACAGGAAGGCCTGGCGTACTGTGATTCATGGGGTTGCAAAGAGTCAGATACGACTGAGCGACTGAACTGAACTGAAGAGCTGTATGCATATTTTGAATATTAATCTTCTGTTATTTATATTGCAAATCATTTCCTCTCCTTGTATTTAATTTTCATTAGATACAGTACCTTTACATTTAGTAGAATTATGAATTTTCTCTCTTGTGATTATTGGTGTTTAGTCTTACTCAAGAAATCATTCCATACTACTAGAGTCATAAAAATATTATACTCAATTATACTATGAATGATTTACAATTCTATCTTTTAAATGGAAATGTTTTGCTTACCTGGAATTTTTTGTAGCTTTTTAAAAAGTGTTTATTTTTAAAAATTATTTTCTTCTTCTTACTGTTATTTTAATTTTTTGTTTTTTTGGTTGTGCTGCAGGGCATGTGAGAATTTTCGTGCCTCAGTCAGTTCAGTTCAGTCGCTCAGTCATGTCTGACTCTTTGTGACCCCGTGGACTGCAACATGCCAGGCTCCCCTGTCCTTCACCATCTCCCAGGGCTTGCTCAAACTCTTGTCCACTGAGTCGGTCATACCATCCAACCATCTCGTCCTCTGTCATCCCCTTCTCCTCCTGCCTTCAATCTTTACCAGCATCAGGGTCTTTTCTAATGAGTTATCTCTTTGCATCAGATGGCTGAAGTGTTGGAGCTTTAGCTTCAGTGTCAATCCTTCCAATGAACATTCAGGACTGACTTCCTTAAGGATTGACCAACTAGGAAACCAAACTTATACCCCTTGCATTGGAAGCACAGAGTGTTAACCCCTAGGTCTCCAGGGAATTCCCTGCAAGTTTTCTTTTTTTTAATACATGGGAAAAGAAAAAAATACATATTTATTTTTAATATAGTATCTTGTTTATTTTTTATTGAAATTTAACTTAAATACAATAAAATGCACAAATGTTAAGTCCACAAGGCTGTTAATGATTGAATTCACCAATGTAATCACTACTCTCAAGATATATAGTTTTTTCATTATCCTAAAAGTTCCATCATTCTTTACACATATAGTTTACGTGGTTTTAGTGTTCATATAAATGGATATTATAGTAATATGTATCTTATTTCTCTCAACATATTTTAGGTACATTCTTATTTGCATGTTAGTAATTTTTTATTTTTTCATTTATATGGCTGAGTGGTATGAAAGTAATATAGTATCTTTTAAAACCCCATTTTCTGTTGGTTGCTGATATATGGGAATGGCATTGATATTTTATATTGATTTTATATCCAACATTCTTGCTCTACTCTTTAATTCTGGAAAAACCTATGGATAGAGGAGCCTGGTAGGTTATAGTCCATGGGGTCACAAAGAGTCTGACAAATCTAGTCAGATGGAAATAAAATAATTAACCTAGAATCATAAAATAAGTTTAGTATAAAAATAATTGAGATTCAGAAAGTGAAAATGTTCAGGATTCTACAGCAGAAAGTCGTGTATCTTTCTTCAGAGGTTTTGTTACTTAATTACTTGTAGAATTATATCAGAAAACATTTTTAGACCTCATTACAATTGAGAAATCAGTATTGCTATGGAATGTTACCTAATTTAAAGAAAAAGAAAAAACTGGTATACATTAAGGTAGACATATAGAAATTATTTCACTTGCAGGTAAAGTCTATAGAGAGAAATAAAAGCTCTTTATGTAAGTATTGCTTAATTCCTTACAAACCTTCCTGTCTTTTTCCTCCTCTCTATTCCCACAGGATGGGAGAAAATATTTGCTCCCTACTGTTATCCCCAAGTTTACATATAGCCATTTTGCATCAGATTTCTTCTTTCTTCCAATATATTTTGTATAAACTCTCACATGTAAGGTTACTATTAATTTTCCTAAAGTTTTATGATCCTAATACTACTCCCAATTCAGTAATTAAGCATGTATGTGCCAGGATGGTCATTGAAGTCTTATACTAATAGAGCCTAAGAAGAAAGAGTTTTAAGAAATAAAGACAGGTTGGCAGTGTAGCTAAATAGCAATAATATAAAGACTGAAGAGAGTCCCGTTGAATTTAGGAATTCGGGATTCATTAGTAACTGTGGAGAGGAAGTAAAGCAATGGGTTAGGAATGTGGCCGCTAATGCTGGACTGTTCAAATTTTTGTTGTGTTACTTAAAACCAAGTGACATTGAGCATGTTACTAACTCATAGATAGGTATAACCTAAATGATTTAGTAATGTGATGCATCCAGAACCATGTCCGGCACATAAAGAAATGTTGCAAATAATTGCAATTTATTAGGAAAATATCAGTGAAGCAGTAATACCATACGTTTAAATTATAACAAGTTGAAAAATAAAAAGGAAGGTAATGAGTAGAAGAGATAAGGGTAACCATATTAACCCTGTTTGGCTATGAGATCAGTCATTAAATGACTTAGTGAAACAGAGGAGAATACTTTTCAGAATATAAGAGATGAGTATGCTTGAATGCTCACAGATCGAGGCTGTAAGGACTAAGAGAAAGATGATAAAGGAAAGTCAGGTGATCAGTGATAGACGTCCAAGAGAAAGAGAGACAGTTGGATCCAGAATTAGGTGGAATGTTTAATCTTAGGCACCAAGAATATAATTTTCCTTAGTGATAGGAGAAGGAAGTAAAGAGAGAATGGTGTATTTATGAGCAAGTTACCATGGGTGCTATCAAGAAGTTACGGAAATTGTTAAGAAATATGTCTTCTTTCTTTTCTTTTCTTTTTTTTTTTTTTTTTGAGGAAAGGGTGGTGAGATTATCTGCTAAGAAAGTATACCAGAAAACATTAGAGATAATGAGGCTGAGATTTTATAGATAGTGAATAAGTTTTAAAAGAGCTGCGGTAGCAAAACAGAGAGAGGTAATCAGGGAACATGGAAGAATTGCCAGAGAGAACTATTGGTTCATAGGAAGTTAGAGACCAGAAATCCATTGTAGCATTAAACTACATGGCTGTATATGTTTTATGCAGCAGCTTTCAGTGGACAGAATGAATGTGCATTAATGTAGGGACAGGATTTCACCAGAAGGGTTTTGTTTGGTTTTATTGTTTCTGACTGCAGTAAAGTCAGGCGATGAGAAGGATGTTGGCAGGAGAAGGGCTGAGGTGGCAAAGCATGAGATCTCACTTGGACATGTATCTACTGAGGGCAGGAGGAGTCTCAACAAGAGGGAGAAAGTGTAACTTAGAGTAGAACCCACAGCAAGTCTGAAGAAACTGATGTTGATTGGATTAAGTTGAAAGGGCTTCAGGGCCAGGAAGCTTTATTTGAGGAGAGAGATATCTAAATTCATAACTGGAAGTACCAATAGCTTCTTTGTTGTTGTGCAGTCATTCAGTTTTGTCCAACTCTTTGTGACCCCATGAACTGCAGCATCCCAGGCTTCCCTGTCCTTCACCATCTCCCAGAGCTTGCTAAAACTCATGCCCACTGAATCAGTGATGCTTTCTAAAGAGCTCATCCTCTGTCATCCCCTTCCCCTGCATTCAGTCTTTTCCAGCATCAGGGTCTTTTCTAACGAGTTGGCTCTTTGCATCAGATGGCCAAATATTGGAGCTTCAGCTTCAGCATAATTCCTTCCGTGAATATTTAGGATTGATTGGTTTGATCTCTTTGCAGACCAAGAGACTCTCAACAGTCTTCTCCAATACCGCATTTCAAAAGCATCAGTTTTTCAGCACTCAGCCTTCTTTATGGTCCAGCTCTCACACCCATACATAAAACCCATAGCTTTGACTATGTGAACCTTTGTTGGCAAAGTAATGTCTTTGCTATTTTAATAAACTGTCCAAGTTTTCCATAGCTTTACTTGCAAGGAGCAAGCGTCTTTTAATTTCACGGCTGCAGTCACCATCTGCAGTGATTTTGGAGCCCAAGAAAATGAAGTCTGTCAGTGTTTCCTTTATTTTCCTATCTATTTGACATGAAGTGATGGGATCAGATGCCATGATTTTAGTTTTTTGAATGTTGAATTTTAAGTCAACTTTTTCACTCTCCTCTTTCATTTCATCAAGAGGCTCTTTAGTTCCTCTTTGCTTTCTGACATAAGGATGGTGTCATCTGCATATCTGAGATTATTGATATTTTCCCCAGCAGTCTTGATTCCATCTTGTGCTTCCTCCAGCCCAGCATTTCTCGTGATGTACTCTGCATGTAAGTTAAATAAGCAAGGTGACAATATACAGTCTTGACATACTATTTTCCCAACTTGGAACCAGTCTATTCTCCCATGTCCGGTTCTAACTTTTGCTTGTTGACCTGCATACAGATTTCTTAGGAGGCAGGTAAGGTGTTCTGGCATTGCCATTTAAGAATGTTCCACAGTTTGTTGTAATCCACACAATAAAAGGCTTTAGTATAGTCAATAAAGCAGAAGTAGATGTTTTTCTGGAACTCTCTTGCTTTTTCAGTGATCCAATGGATGTTGGCAATTTGATCTCTGGTTCCTATGCCTTTTCTAAATCCAGCTTGAACATCTAGAAGTTCTCAGTTCATGTACTGCTGAAGCCTGGCTTGGAGAATTTTGAGCAATATTCTGCTAGCGTGTGAGATGAGGGCAATTATTTGTGCAGTGGTTTGTACATTCTTTGGCATTGCCTTTTTTGGGATTGGAATGAAAATCCCAAAGAAAGGCATTCCAGGGCTGGAATGACCTTTTCCAGTCCTGTGGCCACTGCTGAGTTTTCCAAATTTGCTGGCATATTGAGTGCAGCACTTTCACAGCATCATCTTTCAGGATTTGAAATAGCTCAACTGAAATTCTATCACCTCCACTAGCTTTGTTCATAGTGATGCTTCCTAAGGCCCACTTGACTTTGCATTCCAGAATGTCTGGCTCCAGATGAGTGATTTCACCATTGTGGTTATTTGCCTCATTAAGATCTCTTTTTTTTGTATAGTTCTTCTGTGTATTCTTGCCACCTCTTCCTAATATTTTCTGCCTCTGTTAGTTCATACTGTTTCTATCCCTTACTTTGCCCATCTTTACATAAAATATTCCCTTGGTATCTCTAATTTTCTTGAAGGGATCTCTATTCTTTCCCATTCTGTTGTTTTCCTTTATTTCTTTGCATTGTTCACTTAGGAAGGCTCTCTTATCTCTCCTTGCAATTCATTGGAACTCTAAATTCAAATGAGTATATCTTTCCTTTTTTCCTTTGCCTTTTGCTTCTCTTATTATTATTTGTAAGGCCTCCTCAAACATTTTGCTTTTTTGCATTTCTTTTTCTTGCCTTCTAGACAGTGAAAATTTCATAATTGTAAAGTTGGCAGAAGTGGGCTTCATTTCACCTTCTAAGATCAGTGTAGTTCCCAGATCAGTGTAGTTGCTTCCCCATACTCTGAATTTAGTCTGTATTGTGTTATCTATGCCATTCAATTGAAATGAATCATGTACTTCAAACTAAATATATTTTATTCCTAAATAATATTAAAGAACTCCTGTTTATATTTCTGTTTTTTGACTATCAAATTGTATTGAAACATTCCAGTATATTGACATTATATAAATATTATGTGAAAGAGACTGTAAATATTTACCATGCCTTTTACATGTTTGACACTTAAATTATTTAAGCACTCTTAATTTAAAAATATTTCTTTGTTTTTATAACTCAAATGTTTTTCTATCAAGCTGCAATTTTTCAATTAATTACTGAATTTATAAAACTTCAAATCTAACTTTGAGAGTATTATGAATTTTTAGAAGGCAATGGCAACCCACTCCAGTACTCTTGCCTGGAAAATCCCATGGACGGAGAAGCCTGGTAGGCTGCAGTCCATGGAGTCGCAAAGAGTAGGACGTGACTGAGCAACTTTGCTTTCACTTTTCACTTTCATGCACTGGAGAAAGAAATGGCAACCCACTCCAATGTTCTTGCCTGGAGAATCCCAGGGATGGGGGAGCCTGGTGGGCTGCCGTCTATGGGGTTGCACAGAGTCAGACACGACTGAAGTAACTTAGTGGCAGCAGCAGCAGCTTTATTTATAAATGGAGCAATTCCTTCACGTGGACCTAAATACGTGTATAATACCATTGAAGATACTTATCAAGAGAAAGCATTGCCAAGCAAATAATTGCAGTACAGATTTACTAGACATGCGTTTAAAGTTAAGGTTCCACTACCAGTATCTCCATGTCTTAAAAAGAGTGAATGGCTTTCCAAATGATGAACTGTCAAGCTGTCAGTGTTTATTTCTGCTGCCAGTGGCTAAGTGTATACAATGCCTGCATCCTTATCATCTTGAGCAGGGGTACTGTCAGTTTTCATAAGCTAACCAGGGTTCTTTCTGTGTAGAATTTGAATGTGAGATTGACCATTGTCCAAATTTTGGACAAGTCTTGGCCCTCTTGACATTGTATGACTAGAGTTGTTGTTTTTTTTTTTTTAATTTGTTAAGAGTATAAAAAGGATTATTTAATTTTTACTCATGCTGATAAAATGAAGGGTTTTCCTGATTTGATATTTTCTACACGTTCTTCTACTTTGATGTCAGGTGGTGATTCTTTCAATGGATGGTGTAGTCAAGGTGTTAGACACTGTGTATCTTTGAAGATAAATTAGGAGAGCCTCAAAGCCAAACTTTGAAATCATCAAAGTTTTCTTATCCTTAAACTTTCTCCAAGAGTATGGTTGTTCCTGTTTCTTTTAATCACAATACAAAATTTCCAAGAAGAAGAAGAATTTAAGGAGTAATATCTTATTCAGTCTTCTAAAGCTAAGTGTATTAGAAGACATTAAAGTACAAATTAAATTAAATAGTTAATTTAAAGGTTCAATTTGTGTTTTGTTCTTCCTTAGAAGATGAATTGTACACAATATTTTTTGTTGGTGGTGCTTTTTTTTTGCTTATGTATCTGAAGTCTTCTTTGGTTTGGTTTTGCTAATGCTTCACTTTTTATTGTGAAGACTGAGCTTCAGCATTAAAATTTAATACTGTAGATTTAATGTTTTTGAACTTTATCACAAACAGGGCCAGGGAAAATAGGTTAAAACTGGCTTCACAACCAATGTTAATTGTACAATAATGCTTTATTCTCTTCATAAAATTGTTTCTTCATGTAAGCAGATGAAATAAAATGGTACAGCAGTGATATTCTAGCTCCCAGGTATAATCGTTTTTTAGATCTGTTTAGAATCTTTACTCAGGTTCTCCAACATTAAATCCACAAATGTAAAACCTACAGCTCTTCATTCTTGAGAAAACTTAATGTACCATTTTTGCAAAAGGTATTATATATAGATTGCCACTGGTCCATTTTTAATGAATTGTTTTCCTGCCTCGTATTTAGAAAGAGGAAAAAACAGCCTTGCCTTAAAGTGGCCAGTTATTTAATAGAGTACTGGTATTCTTCAGTGTTGTATTTGTATTCTGATTCTACAATATATAAAATAACATTTTCCTTTTTGTATTACCCTGTTTTATGTTTCTCTCTAGCATTTTTTGTAAACTGAAATTATATACATATATGTAGTTATATGTATAATCCTCACATATGTGTATGTAAATATATATATATATATATACACACACATACTATATATATATACAGGTCAATATAATCAATTTACTTGTTTATATTCTGTATTTCCCATTATATTGTGACTCACATTGTATAATGACACATTACAGTGTGATCCCCCAATGCATGGCATATAATAGATGTTCATTAATTATTTAATTAATGAACTAATGATTGCATGTATATACTGACATAAGAATGTATAAGATTCTTCTATGTATCTACAAATGTGATAAACATGTTTTCCCTTTATTCAAGTGAAAAATAATGTGTGCACATAAATTATTGTTGACATGCCATTTCCTTCATTGTATCCTTAATACCTAGTAGAGTTAGTCTTTTCGTCACCAAAAATACAATAAATTATTTTAGTGATTCTTAAGTAAGATGTTGTATAATTTGTTTGCAGCGATTCATAGACAGTATGGAAATAGTAGATTGAATATTTAAGCAAATAGATTGATTATTCCAAGCAAAATGGAAGGGCTCACAGAAGTGCAGTCTTGTCAGAAATTGCTGATATTTGTAATTCAAGGTCATTTTTAAACAACTAGGCTAGATTTAACATGGTGTAATGGGGAAAAGTTTTGCTGACAGATATAACAAGGTTGAAATTCTGTCAATGACTTTGTGATTTTTAGGACTACTAAACCTAGTAAGTCTCAATTTCTTTATCTGTAAACTATGAATGATACTATATATTCTTTAATATTGTAAGGTTAAGTGAATTTATGTTTGTAGGTTACATAGTAAAAGGTAACTAAAATAATACCAATTCGAATATGAACAGTAATCTGTGTGAGCCAGTCCAAGAAATGCAAAGTCCAGTGGCTATTGTCACAAGAAATTGCTATGTGAGGTGGGGGAATAATTTCATTTTAGGTGTGATTAACAGAGCACAAAAAATAGCTTGTTATGAGGCAACTAGTTGCTATAGGCATGCAGACTCTTGGTAAATGTTTACAGACACGTATGTGCTCAAAGAAACCTAGAGAGTCTGATTCATGGGTTCATATGTTAAAAACTGACTCAGTTAAGAGTTTAGACCGTACCTGATACACAGGAAGCAAGGTTCAATTTCTTTCCTACTCTAGTGGACAGCACCCACAGTCAGACATAATGGAATCTGCCTCCACCCCGACCTTCCTCTCTCTCTCTTTCTCATACACATACGCACCGCCATGACCTCCACCACCACGACCACCCCTACTAGTAAAGCTTCAGTCCAACTCAAATTCACCTACACAATGTGATTTTAGACAAAAATGGTGATTCATGTCCAAGTTAAGAATACAGAGAACTGAGAAACATTTGCTCAAATGTTCTCCTTTGACAAGGTCTCATTGTTATCGTTGAACTTAAGTGGCAGATACCAAGATCTATTTCAAAGAGGTTATATGAATCAGCAAACAATGGCAAAAAAGTGTCACATTTCAGACGAGTCATTTGTCCACATATATTGGAAATTCACAACAGATTAATTTGTTATATAGTGATATTCCTGATGGTGACTGCAGCCATGAAATTAAAAGACGCTTACTCCTTGGAAGAAAAGTTATGACCAACCTAGATAGCCTATTCAAAAGCAGAGACATTACTTTGCCAACTAAGGTCCGTCTAGTCAAGGCTATGGTTTTTCCTGTGGTCATGTATGGCTGTAAGAATTGGACTGTGAAGAAGGCTGAATGCCAAAGGACTGATGCTTTTGAACTGTGGTGCTGGAGAAGACTCTTGAAAGTCCCTTGGACTGCAAGGAGATCCACCCAGTCCATTCTAAAGGAGATCAGCCCTGGGATTTCTTTGGAAGGAATGATGCTAAAGCTGAAGCTCCAGTACTTTGGCCACCTGATGCAAAGAGTTTACTCATTGGAAAAGACTCTGATGCTGGGAGGGATTGGGGGCAGGAGGAGAAGGGGATGACAGAGGATGAGATGGCTGGATGGCATCACCGACTCGATGGGCGTGAGTCTGAGTGAACTCTGGGTGTTGGTGATGGACAGGGAGGCCTGGCGTGCTGCGATTCATGGGGTTATAAAGAGTTGGACACGACTGAGCGACTGAACTGAACTAACTGAACTGATATTCCTGGTATGGTAGGTTCAGCTGAAGCATAATCCCAAGAGTTTATCATTATGCCTCAAATTATTATCTGCTTTGTTCACTTCTGAATTTCTCAGTAATCTGTTAAACTATTTGATTATATATCTCTCTTATTCTCCCAGAACTGTCTTGACTCCTTCAGGGAATTATAAATTCTCCTTCCACAGGAGCTAGATTTTTACATTAGAAAAAGTTTTAATGGTCTGGGCACATAATCTCACCAAATTTGCTAATGAGAATTTCAACAACTCAATTGTTTCAGGATTCTTCATTCAAACTAATGAAATACTATGTTCATATCAGTGATGATAATTTAAATTGTAGTCATGGCTTTTTGTCATTGCTGACTGAATTGCATCCTTCCTGCCTTTCCTAGCCCTCCAGTAATTTTATTTTCTTTTATGATCAGAAGACTTGACACACTAAAACTAGTCAGGCACCATTAAGACTTTCAATTCAAATAAGCTGTTCAGTAGTGACTGGAAAATGAAGGGATTGATGTTTGCTAATTTGTTCTGAATAGAAACTATGTTATTAAAAAACATTTTTTAGAGACTTTGAGATGGCTTGGATGTTCAAACATCCCTTTTAAAGTTTCTGCTATTAATTTGTATTCTGTTTCTGCCAAGATTTGCTTTTTGATAAAAAGGTGGTATGTGGCAATAAAAACAAGAAACACAATTTTTTTGCATTTTGAAAAGTTGAAACATTTGATTTGTATGCTAAAAGCAACATATTGACTTTGCTAAAGACAGGAATTTTCCAGGCATACAACACTATTATAACCAGGAAAAAAAAAAAAACCTGTTTTAAAAGTTAAAAATAATTAAAAACTTCTCTTTGCATTTAGAGGATCAAACTATTTCTCAATGTATCAAGTAATTTAGAATTTTAGGGCAAGAGTTTTCTTGCTTGCAGTTTGAAATAGAGTTTGGTCTATGGCCATAACACCCTGAACATGCCCAATCTCATCTGGAATAGAGTTACTCTCTAGACATAGCATTTTGTGATTCTTTCGTTCTAATATTATATCCTACCCATAAAACATTCTGAAGCAATATTTTAAAAAGATGTATTTGTGTTCAGTCGGTTTGGTCATGTCCGACTCTTTGCAACCCTATAGACTGTAGCCCACTGGGCTCCTCTATTGATGAGATTCTCCAGGCAAGAAAACTGGAGTGAGTTGCCATTCCCTCCTCCAGGGGATCTTTCCAACCCAGGAACTGAACCCACATCTCAGGCATCTGCTGCATTGCAGGTGGATTCTTTACACATTGAACCACCTAGGAAAAATAGCAAAACAATTTATTTCCATGCACTTTCTATGAAGCTAAAATATGCATTTTACATATCATATTACTGTAAGCAGAACTATATATATTAAATCAATTTGTGGCCTTATTAATTGAGGATTCCAATTTTTGATTAAGATAAAAAAATCTAATGTAGTTTTATTCAGTTCAGTTCACTCAGTCATGTCTAACTCTTTGAGACCCTATGGACTGCAGCATGCCAGGCTTCCCTGTCCATCACCAGCTCCCAGAGCTTGCTCAGACTCATGTCCATTGAGTCAGTGATGCCATCCAACCATCTTATCCTCTGTCGTTCCATCTCCTGCTTTCAATCTTTCCCAGCATCAGAGTCTTTTCTGATGAGGCAGTTCTTCCCATCATGTGGCCAAAGTATTGGAGTTTCAGCATCAAGCTTCCAATGAATATTCAGGATTGATTTCCTTTAGGATTAACTGGTTTGATCTCCTTATAGTTGAAGGGACTCTCAAGAGTCTTCTCCAATGTCACAGTTCAACAGCATCAATTCTTCAGCACTCAGCTTTCTTTATAGTCCAACTCTCACATCCAAAAATGACTACTGGAAAAAACATAGCTTTGACTAGGTGGACCTTTGTTGGCAAAGAAATATCTCTGCTTTTTAATATGCTCTCTAGTTTGGTACAACTTTTCTTCCAAGGAACCAGTATCTTTTAATTTCATGATTCCTGTCACCATCTGCAGTGATTTTGGAGCCTCCAAAATTAAAGTATCTCACTGTTTCCATCATTTCCCCATCTATTTGCCATGAAATGATGTGGCCAGATGCCATGATCTTAGTTTTCTGAATGTTGAGTTAAGCTAGCTTTTTCACTCTTTTTTTTTAAATTTATTTACTTATTTTAATTGGAGGCTAATGACTTTACTTGGCACACATTGGAATGAATCAGCCACAGGTGTACATGTGTCCCCATCCCGAAGCCCTGTCCCCCCTCCCTCCCCATCCCATTCCTCTGGGGGTCCCAGTGCTCTGGCTTTGAGTGCAGCTGCTTCATGCATCGAACTTGGACTGGTCATCTATTTCACATATGGTAATATGCATGTTTCAATGCTGTTCTCTCAAATCATCGCACCTTCACCTTCTGCCACAGAGTGCAACTCTATTCTTTCACTTTCATCAAGAGACTCTTTAGTTCCTCTTAGCTTTCTGCCATAAGTGTGGTGTCATCTGCATATCTGAGGTTATTAATATTTCTCCCAGCAATCTTGATTCCAGCTTGTGCTTCATCCAGCCCAGCATTTCACATGATGTACTCTGGATATAAGTTAAATAAGCAGGGTGACAATATACAGCCTTGACATAGTCCTTTCCCACTTTGGAACCAGTCTGTTGTTCCATGTCCAGTTCTAACCATTGCTTCTTGACCTGCATAGAGATTTCTCAGGAGGAAGGTAAGATAGTCTGGTATTCCCATCTGTTTAAGAATTTTACACAGTTTGTTATGATCCAATGGATATTGGCAATTCGATCTCAAGTTCTGCCTTTTCTAAATCCAACTGTACCTCTAGAAGTTCATGGTTCATATACTGTTGAAGCCTGGCTTGGAGAATTTTGAGCATTACTTTGCTAGCGTGTGAGATGAGTACAATTGTGTGGTTGTTTGAACATTCTTTGGCATTGTCTTTCTTTGGGATTGGAATGAAAAACTGACCTTTTCCAGTCCTGCAGCCACTGCTGAATTTTCTAAATTTAGTGGCATATGCAGTGCAGCATCACATCACATCATATCACTTTCACAGCATCATCTTCTAGGATTTGGATTANAATTGTGTGGTTGTTTGAACATTCTTTGGCATTGTCTTTCTTTGGGATTGGAATGAAAAACTGACCTTTTCCAGTCCTGCAGCCACTGCTGAATTTTCTAAATTTAGTGGCATATGCAGTGCAGCATCACATCACATCATATCACTTTCACAGCATCATCTTCTAGGATTTGGATTAGCTTAACTGGAATTCCATCACCTCCACTAGCTTTGTTCATAGTAATACTTCCTGAAGCCCACTTGACTTGACATTCCAAAATGCCTGGCTCTAGGTGAGTGATCACGCCATTGTGGTTATCTAGGTCATGGAAATCCTTTTTGTATAGTTCTTTTGTGTATTCTTGCCACCTCTTTTTTTTTTTAAATTTTTTTATTTTTTCATCTCAGGTATACATGAGTTCCCAATCTTGAACCTCCCCCCCACCTCCCACTCCACATCAACTCTCTGGATCATCCCCGTGCACCAGTCCCAAGCATCCTGTAGCCTGAACCGAATATAG
>SJYA01001316.1:4413364-4464190 GCA_006410615.1 Neotragus moschatus | reverse complement strand
ATCTTCTCAGTCCCCGACCCTGCCCTCGGACATGGGGACGTGGGGTAACTCCTCTCAGGCAGGCTGAGTGCGCTGGACGTCGCAGCCACCCGTGCTGAGTGCTAGTCAATCAGTGGCTCTTCCCAGCCCCCGACCCTGGCCTCAGACGTAGGGTGGCCCTCCCGGCCCCCAGACCCTGGCCTCGGACGCGGGGTGGCTCTTCCCGGTCACCTCCCCTGACCTCGGACACGGGGTGGTTCTTCCTAGCCCCCAACCCTGACCTCGGATACGGTGTGGCTCCTCTCAGCTGTTCCCGCAGTGTCACAGCCTGGTACTCTCGGTCTCTGCCCCTGACCTCGGAAGTGGGGTGGTTCCTCTCAGCTGTTCCTGGGCCGCCACAGCTCGGGACTCAGCCGCTGTCTCTGTCCTCCGATGTGGGGTAGCTCCTCTCGGCCGCGCTGAGTGGGAAGTGGGATGGCTCCTCTCAGCTGTTCCCGCGCCGTTGCAGCCTGGCACTCTTGTCCGCTGCCCCTGACCTCGGAAGTGGGGTGTCTCCTCTCAGCCATTCCTGCAGCGTCACAGCCCGGGACTCTCTACCGCTGTCTCTTGGACTCGGGGTGACTCCTCCCGGCTGCCGCCCCTGTCCTCGGACGCGGGGTGGTTCCTCTCGGCTGTGCTCAGTTGCCACCTCTTTTTAATATCTTCTGCTTCTGTTAGGTCCATACCATTCTGTCCTTTATTGCAATTTTACATAGAATAATAAACTTCAAACTTCTTGCCATAACCCACATTTTAATATATGAAATATGTCTTCATTTGATTTCCTATGGTGAAGATTTGAAAGTAAGAACTCTGAAATAGAATCCCTAAGAATTATAGATGTATTTGTTTTAATTTAAAAAATTAATATTCATACTTTGTTTCATAAAACAGGTTGCTTAGATTTTTATTAATAATTAATGTAAATTTATTTATAGTTAAAGATTTTCATTTTATCAGTAAGTTCTTATTAAAATATAAATGTTCACATTGTTATTTTTATCCTGAAACTAGTAGTCCATGCCAAATCCCAAATGTTTAGTAATCATTAAAAAAAAAGTAAATAAATGATGGCAAATATAATAAATAAGCTTTTTAAAAGTTATAAAAAATCTATATCTTATTCTTTCCCTGATATGCAGTTTTTTATAAGAATTTTAATAATCAAATATGTATTATCTCAAATTTAGGCATATTTGAAAGAATTTTTAAGGTGATGGTTAAATGTTTTTATCAAAAAATAGAGCTTTTTTATTCCAATGCACAGTAATGTTATTGTCATTAGTAAGTTTATAGAACTTGATGTTGCTGGTATCTGTGTTCTTTTCAAGGCTACAAATTCTATTTTGAGGAATTGTTTTTGTTTTGTTTTTACTATAAACTAGGAGCATTTTCAGGAGAAGGCAATGGCACCCCACTCCAGTACTCTTGCCTGGAAAATCCCATGGGCAGAGGCCTGGTGGGCTTCAGTCCATGGGGTCACAACTGAGCGATTCCACTTTCACTTTTCAATTTTATGCATTGGAGAAGGAAATGGCAACCCACTCCAGTGTTCTTGCCTGGAGAATCCCAGGGATGGGGGAGCCTGGTGGGCTGCTGTCTATGGGGTTGCACAGAGTCGGACACAACCTAAGCGACTTAGCAGTACCAGCAGCATGAGCATTTTCATCAGGGCCTTAAATGTCTTTCCAGCAAATTGTCTGTGGATAGAAAACTAAGTCCGTGTAGCATTCTTTCCAATGTGACAAGTAAATATTTTGGAAATGGAGAAGCTCTGTAGCAATTTGAGGCATTTTTATTAATCACAGAAATTCAGGTACAATAAGGGGCTTTTACATTTACCGGCAGTGAATTTGATTTAAAATTATTCAATAAGTATATTTATCAGAGTTATTAAAATCCATTATAATGGTAAAATAGCATTTATGGAATTCTTTTTTTATAATCAAAAGTGAGAAATGAATCTCACTTTAAAAAATAATTTTAAAATATCTTGGATTAATATAGGTTAGGCCTTGAAATGTCTAATTAATAAGATGAATGCATCTAGCTGAATATAATCACTCTGAGAAAGTCACTTGATGCTCATGAGGAGAAAAGTACTTATCTGCTTAAAATGTTTTCAAGCAATTCTTAATCAGAAGCTATGGAAAGTTTTATTACCTTGGAGTGCTTGAATAAATGTAGTTTTTGTGGGTTTAAATGGAAAAGCATTTGAAATGTTTTGCTTGAAAATTTCTTCTTTTGATTCATTCAAGTTTGATATGAATCTATATCCCAAACGGAGATGAGAAATCTTTCGGGTTCAGAAATCTTTCAGGTTCAGACTCATGCATTTCACAATGTCTGATTGTCACCATTTGGAGCAATAATATGATCTGAATGAATGTACTTTCATTAAATAGGAGACAGTGTCTTTTAGAGTGTGAAAAAAAAGTCATATTTCTGCCTCATATAGGAACTGTTGTACTAATAGATATTTCTCCCTTCCAAAGAAAATTGGAAACTGAAGGATTGTTCTTGGGACAAACAATGTAGTAACAATTCAGGAACTGGGTTCTTATCCATTCTTAAAAGTATTCAAGTTTTTCCAGGTAGGCACTTTTTTTTTTGGTTCATCTCAAACTTTCTCAGGGATCACAAAATTAGGGAAAATTTAGCAGTCATTTGGACTTCCTAGGTTTCTCAGTGGTAAAGAATCCACTTGCCAATGCAGGAAACACAAGTTTGATCCCTGGGTGGAAAAGATCCCCTGGTATAGGAAATGGCAACCCACTTCAGTATTCTTGCCTGGAAAATCTCATGGACATAGAAGCTTGGCATACTACAGTACACGGAGTCTTAAAGAGTCAGACTGAGTGACCCAGCGCGCATGCGCTTAGCAGTCATTTAGTGAAGCATCTCTATCTTACATATGTAGTCCTGAGTTTTGTGGGTTGGAGACATTCTTAAAAATCATTATTTTGTTATAAAAACCAAGCCTATGTGTCTAGTTCAGTGGTTTTTCCATTATACTAAAAGTTATTTACACAATTTCAAAACCTATGTGAGAAGTAAATAGTAAAGAGATCTGTTCTGTCTTTTGTTTTTCTCCTCATTGTAAGTATAGAAGCTTGTTAGTCACTCAGTCATGTCTGACTCTTTGCAACCCTGTAGACTGTAGCTCGCTCTCTGTCCATGGAATTCTCCAGGCAGGAATACTGGAGTGGGTTGTCATTCCTTTCTCCAGGGGATCTTCCTGACCTAGGGACTGAACCTGGGTCTCCCCAATTGTGGACAGAATCTCTATCATCTGAGTCACCAGGGAACCCCAATGCCACCAGGGAAGCCCTGAAGTGTAAGTATGGAACCAATCTTTAAGTATATCCCTGGTTATTTTATAGTTATAAATCCTAAGGAGAAAAACAAATTGTATTTAAAATCTCACTAATGACAACTTCACACATTTTTTTTTTAGAAAACAGCAAATTCTCAGGCTTACCTCTTAAAAACCCTGGTTATTGAAATAAGGAAATATTTTTGTCTATACTCTTTTTTTTTTTTTTTTAGTCTTAGTGACTTTAAAGCTCTTTCCAAGTAATGCTGTATTCTTTTAACTTTATTCTGCAGTGTTTAATTCCTTTGATTGTGATTTTCATTCTGTCTGCCCTCTGATAAGGAAGGATAAGAGGCTTATGGATGTATCCTGATGGGAGAGACTGACTGAGGGGGAAACTGGGTCTTGTTCTGATGAGCAGGCCCATGTTCAGTAAATCAAAACAGAGTTTTGCCAAGAGAACGCACTGGTCATAGCAAACACCCTCTTCCAATAACACAAGGTGTCCATGTCTACACATGGACATCACCAGATGGTCAATACTGAATTCAGATTGATTATATTTCTGAAGCCAAAGATGGAGAAGCATTATACAGTCAGCAAAAACAAGATCAGGAGCTGACTGTGGCTCAGACCATGAACTCTTTATCACCAAATTCAGAACTTAAATTGAAGAAAGTAGGTAAAACCACTAGACCATTCAGGTATGACCTAAATCAAATCCCTTACAATTATACAGTGGGAGTGACAAATAGATTCAAGGGATAAGATCTGATAAACAGAGTGCCTGAAGAAATATGGACTGAGGTTCGTGACATTGTACAGGACGCAGTGATTAAGACAATCTCCAAGAAAAAGAAATGCAAAAAGGCAAATTGGTTGTCTGAGGAGGCCTTACAAATAGCTGAGAAAAGAAAAGACACAAAAGACAAAGAATAAAAGGAAAGATATATCTATCTGAATGCAGAGATCCAAAGAATGGCAAGGAAAGATTAAAAAAAGCCCTCTTGAGTGATCAATGCAAAGAATAGAGGAAAACAATAGAATAGGAAAGACTAGAGATCTTTTCAGGAACGTTAGAGATACCAAGGGAACATTTCATGCAAAGATGGGCACAATAAAGGAAAGAAACGATATGGACCTAACAGAAGCAGAAGATATTAAGAAGAGGTGACAAGAATACACCAAAAAACAATACAAAAAGGATCTTCATGACCCAGATAACCACGATGGTGGGATCACTCCCCTAGAGCCAGACATCCTGGAATGTGAAGTCAAGTGGGCCTTAGGAAGCATCACTATGAACAAAGAGATGATGTAATTCCGGTTGAGTTATTTTAAATCCTAAAAGATGATGTAATGAAAGTGTTGCACTCCATGTGCCAGCAAGTTTGGAAAACTCAGCAGTGGCCACAGGACTGTAAAAGGTCAGTTTTCATAACAATCCCCAGGAAAGGCAATGCTAAAGAATGTTCAAACTACCGCACAATTGTGCCATCTCACACACTAGCAAAGTGATGCTCAAAATTCTCTAAGGCAAGTTTCAACAGTACATGAACCATGAACTTCCTGATATTCAAGCTGGATTTCGAAAAGGCAGAGGAAACAGAAGTCAAATTGCCAACATCTACTGGATCATTGAAAAAGAAAGGGAGTTCCAGAAAATCATCTATTTCTTCTCTACTGACTACACCAAAGCCTTTGACTGTGTGGATCACAATAAACCGTGAAAAATTCAAGAGATGGGAATACCAGACTACCTGACCTGCCTCCTGAGAAAACTGTATGCAGGTCAAAAAGCAACAGTTAGAACTGGACATGGAACAACAGACTGGTTCCAAATAGGAAAAGGAATACGTCAAGGCTGTATATTGTCATCCTGCTTATGTAACTTGAATGCAGAGTACATCATGAGAAACGCTGGGCTGGAAGAAGCACAAATTGGAATTAAGATTGCCAGAAGAAATATCAATAACCTCAGATATGCAGATGATACCTCCCTTATAGCAGTAAGTGAAGTAGAACTAAAGAGCCTCTTGATGAAGAGGAAAGAGGAGAGTGAAAAAGTTGTCTTAAAATTCAACATTCAGAAAATGAAGATCATGACATCCAGTCCCATCACTTCATGGCGAATAGATTTGGAAACAATGGAAACAATGTGAGACTTTATTTTGAGAGGCTCCAAAATGACTACAGATGGTGACTGCAGCCATGAAATTAAAAGACGCTTGCTCCTTGGAAGCAAAGTTATGACCAACCTAGACAGCATATTAAAAAGCAGAGACATTACTTTGCCAACTAAGGTCTGTCTAGTCATGGTTTTTCCAGTAGTCATTTATGGATGTGAGAGTTGGACTATAAAGACAGCTGAGTGCCAAAGAATTGATGCTTTTGCACTGTGGTGTTGGAGAAGACTCTTGAGAATCCCTTGGACTGCAAGGAGATCCAACCAGTCCATCCTAAAGGAAATCAGTCCTGAATATTCACAGGAAGGACTGATGCTGAAGATGAAACTCCAATACTTTGGCCACCTGATGCGAAGAACTGATTCATTGGAAAAGACCCTGATGCTGGGAAATATTGAAGCCCTGAGGAGAAGACAGAGGATGAGATAGTTGGATGGCATCACTGGTCTACTGACATGAGTTTGAGTAAACTCCTGGAGTTGTTGATGGACAGAGAAGCCTGGCATGCTGAAGTCCATGGGGTCACAAAGAGTCAGACACAACTGAGTGACTGAAATGAATGACAGTGTTTAATGTAATATTTAATTTTTAGTTTTGTCTTTGTTCTTTCCCTGCTCAAAATTTATTTTTAAAAGTAGAGGTAGTATTTCCATTCATTTGTTTAAAGCTTTATTTTTCTTTTTTACAATGGCAGCCACATTTTGCCTCACTATCAATTGACATTCAATTTTGCCTTATTGTTGTTAACGGAAACACATTTTGATTAAAAATAAATGAGTATACAGATAAGGCTGATTTACATATCTGAGAAGTTTTTTTTTCATAAATCATTTCTATTTAAATATAATCCAAACTAGATTTTTCTAGCCAGAATGCTTTTTGTCACAATGTAGTCAGACAAAAATATGTTAGGGTTATTGTGCCAAACATCTTTCAACAGAACAAGATTTGAGTGAAACATATCACAGCAAGGATAGCCCTATCCTGAAGGATAGAATCACAGGTCTCTTCCAGACCATATATCACCAGACAATTATGAGTACTTGATACTGGCAGGGTTATCTTTTTAGTGAGAATACAAACATAGATGATAGATAGATAGGTAGAAAGGTAGATAGATAAACAGATGATTGATACATAATAGAATATTCTCTCTTGGAAAATTCTGTGGACAGGGAAGCCTAGAGGGCTACAGTCCATGGGGTTGCAAAGAGTTAGATATGACTGAGTGCCTGAGCATGCATGTAATATAAATATGATAAATGGTATGGATATAGATATCCAAATAAACATAAAAAGCAACATAGACCAAAGACGCGCTAT
Organism: Neotragus moschatus; assembly: GCA_006410615.1. Lineage (NCBI taxonomy): Eukaryota > Metazoa > Chordata > Mammalia > Artiodactyla > Bovidae > Neotragus > Neotragus moschatus. Next base: position 4,457,347 of record SJYA01001316.1, on the reverse strand, counting down.
ATAAGTAAGATATTTTGTGAAAGTGAAAGTGTTAGTCACTCAGTTGTGCCTGACTCTTCATGACCCTATGGACTATAACTCACCAGGCTCTGCCCATGACATTCTCCAGGCAAGAATACTGGAGTGGGTAGCCATTTCCTTCTCCAGGGGATCTTCCCAACCAGGGATCAAGCCACGATCTCCTTCATTGAAGGCATATTCTTTACCACCAGAGATACCAGGGAAATTATCTTTATACTGTACATTATAGGTTCATAACAGATGCACACAGAAATATTTCTGATGCTGCTTCAGATCTTGCTCAAGTAGTATCATAGCATAAGATATAGAAATACTCAAATAGTATGATAGTATAAGATATAGAATTACTCAAGTAGTATGATAGTATAAGATATGGAAATACTTGAGTGATAGGATAGTATAGATATAGAAATCTAAAGTCATTCAGAACATTAGAGATTGTGCCATGCTTACCTGTTGACGGTACAGCTTTATTAAAACAACTGATTTGAAAATAATTTGCTTATTCGCCTGGGGCCAGGGGTGTGTGTAGAACAAAAAAGAAATAGTAGCAGAAGATTTGCAACTAATTTAACAACTAAATATTGAATTCATTAGTAAGTGGGAAAACTTGAAGTTTATTATAGATTATACTAAATACATATCATTAGTAGAAAATAGCATTGTAATTAGAAAATAACATTGAATATACTGAGTGTTTAGCATTCTAATCTGATTTATCTGATTTACTTAATATCAACAAGGGAAATTATCCAAATATATGAGATATCAAAAAAAACCATCAAAAGTTTTGAGTTTCTGATGCCTGAACTTGGTTACAGTTAATTAAATTTAGAGACTATTGAAGAAAAGGAATTATGTAGCCTCTTTACATATTTTAGTGTGATACAATCACATTGTATTTAGGGTGGTGTTCAATAGGAAATGAAATCAGTAATTATTGACAAGTCTTCTGATGATAATTTTTAATGTTATGATTTAGGAAATATTCTAATCATTTTTATTCATAGAATTGTAATTTTACAAATGCTAAAAATTGTTTCCATGGATAGAAGGACCTTATATCTGCAAAGAATAAACTAAGAATGTATTTCATATTTTTATCATAGTTAAGGATTCTGTTAATATTAACCACTTACTGAAAGGAAGTGTTAAAAGTATTTTAAGGTATTTTTCATTTTAATATAAAAGCCCATCTTTTACTTTGATATCAAATTTTATGAATTATCTTCTGTGCTCTATATCAGTATAACAGAATACACATTTGAATGATAACATGGTATGTAAGTGACCCTACCTGGTAATATCCACTCCTTACTTTCCCATTTCCCAAATTTTTCCCCTAACTTTAGCATGGCATAGGAACAAAATATATTACTTATTGCTGAGAAAAGTTATAAAATATTTAAAATTTTTGGTTTATTATAAAATATATATACACACAGTTTCAATAATACCGTAATTACTTATAGACCACACTTTTAAAAAATACTGTTCTCATGGAAGCACATAAATCTTTTTCATTTTCTTTTTTCCATAATTTATTTATTTTTAACTGAAGGATAATTACAATATTGTTTTGGTTTTTACTATACATCAACACAGCTCAGCCATAGGTATATATATGTCCCCTCCCTCGTGAGCCTCCCTCCCACCCTGTCCCACCCCTCTAGGCTGTCACAGAGTCCTGGTTTGAGTTCCCTGAGTCATAAAGCAAATTCTCACTGGCTATCTCTTTTACATGTGTTAGTGTATATGTTTCCATGCTAATCTCTCCGTTTGTCCCTCCTTCTCTTTCTCACCCCACCCCCACACCTGTGTTCACAAACCTGTTCTTTATGTCAGTGTCTCCATTGCTACCTGGCAAATAAGTTCATCAGTACCATCTTTCTAGATTCCATATATATGTGTTAATATATGATATTTGTTTTTCTCTTTCTGACTTCTTCCACTCTGTATCACGAGCTATAGTTTCATCTACCTCATTACCATTGACTCAAAGGCATTCCATTCTGTGGCTCAGTAATTTTCCATTGTATACATGTACCACAGCTTCTTTATCCATTCATCTGTCGATGGACATCAGGTTGAGAAGCACATAATTCTTGATTAAAAAGATGAAATTTGACTGTATTTGGATAGTGAAATCTCTTCTATTAATGAAAGGACAGCTAGTTAGCCTTAACTAAAAAATAACCTGGATAGAGAAAAAGGCCAAACTTGTCACTTGAAATAAAGAAAACAATGGCAATGATAAAAATGTGCAAAGATATTTCTTAATAGAAGTTCAGGTGAAATTGAAACGAAGATTTTAGTTGACCATAAATAAGGTCAGGTGAAACAATAATGTTTTGAAACTGCCAAAAAGCTAATGAAATTTACTCAAGTCATTTAGAAAGCTACATTGTAAGAGAAATCTATGAAGGAATTAAAGATCTTAAATATAAAGCATATCAATAATATTTCCATGTATATAATGGCATCATGTACAAAGAGAAATGATGATATTTTATATTAATTCAGGTTCATGTTGTGAATCAAAGACTCAGTTATAGGCAGACAAGTATAGGTTTGTGCAAGGCTCCTGCATGATGAAATTTGAAAAGCAGCAGGATGATGCTCATCTTCAGTCAAAATATCTTTAATTATCGATGCAGATACCTGATACTTCAATGTTACTTATGCAGGGCGACATTAAAATGATTTAAACAGAAAGGATTACCATCTCAATCTGTAAATAACCTGTATAGCTAGAACATGGATTTACTTATTGTCCTCAGCGTGTGTGGACATGGAGTCAGAGGGAAGAATTAGATCTTAGGGCTCCACTGGAAGAAGTTAGCCCAGGTGAGGAATATTACTAAGGGCTATTGCCTGGAGAATCCCAGGGATGGGGCTGCCTGGTGGGCTGCTGTCTATGGGGTCGCACAGAGTCAGACACGACTGAAGCGATGCAGCAGCAGCAGCAGCAACACCTAACTGAAGTAACAGAACAGTGTAGCCAGGCAAGATACATTTTTCAGATAAAGGGAGAGAAGATCAAAGGGAGAAGCATATAATAGATAAGCTTTGCCTCTTTTACCCTTCTGTTTCAAGTTGAGTTTGGTTACATTCTCAGATTGTAAATATTTGCTCAATTAATCTTGTATCAGTAAATGAAAAAGTGACTGATAATAGGGACATATACCTAGAAGTCAAGTTAGTTGGCTTTCTAGGGCCTAACAATACCATACAGAATTAAGATTCAAAATTGTGAATTTAAAAAAACAAACTGTGAATAGGTTCAAATTTTCAATAATCAACTAATGGTATTGCTATTAATACATATACAGCTCCATATTAATCATAATTAGGCACAGAAAATCCTGGAGTATCTGATTTCACATTGGCTGGGTTTCTTTTTTTGCATTTTATTATTATTATTATTATTTTACTTTACAATATTGTATTGGTTTTGCCATACATCAACATGAATCCACCATNCTATTGCTGTCCCATTTTGCAGCTGGGAAAACTAATGACAAGACAGCTAAGCCATGTGCAGACCCAGGCTAATTATTATTTTGTGCAATTTCCTGTTGAATGCCATCACACATAGATCCTCTGTTAACCATTCCTGGATTGCTCCATATTTTACAGCCTAAAATGAAACAGAGCTATGGAGAAAAAAATATTAATTGGTTAATTAAAAATTAAAATGCTTAAAATCCTTAAAAAAAAAAAAACATTGAAAGGATCCTGATGCTGGGAAAGATTGAAAGTGGGAGGAGAAGGGGATGACAGAGGATGAGACGATTGGTTGGCATCGCCAATGCAATGGACATGAGTTTGAGAAAGCTCCGGGAGTTGGTGATGGACAGAGAGGCCTGGTGCGCTACAGTCCATGGGGTCACAAAGAGTCAGACACAACTGAGTGACTGAACTGAACTGATACACATGTATTTCCCACTTCAAATTACAGGAAATTTTAAATCATTTGTTTTTATCCAGTTGTATAAGAAGCACTTATTTCTTATAGGAAACTTGGAAAATAAAAAAATCATCTGTAATGTTACTACCCTGACTAATATTTATGTTAGTACTTTAGTTGATTTTTCCTTATTATATTTTACAAATTATTTAGATGTACTTTATGGTCATATATCATCAAATAGCTATTTTTAACATTATTTTTTCATTTTTACTCTTTAAAATGTTATAATGAATGTGAATAGATTTCCAAAAAATGAAATTGCTAACCTAAAGTATATAGCACTCTCTGTTTTTAAATGCTGTTTCCAGTTTTTTTTTCCTTCGAAATGTTTCTCCATTCCACCAATAGTTAGAGAGTGTCTATTTACTAAAATAACAAACTATACCCCTTTAGTCCCTTGTTAGTACTAATGAGTCACATTATTGTAAACCCTTGATGACTATAGGAAAAAAAGGATCAATTTGCATTTCCATTATTAGCATAAAAAATTCAGTTTTCTTTTTTTTCAGTTCAGTTCAGTTCAGTCGCTCAGTCATATCCGACTCTTTGCAACTCCATGAATTGCAGCATGCCTGCCCTCCCTGTCCATCACCAACTCCTGGAGTTCACTCAGACTTACGTCCATCGAGTCGGTGAAGCCATCCAGCCATCTCATCCTCTGTCATCCCCTTTTCTTCCTGCCCCCAATCCCTCCCAGCATCAGAGTCTTTTCCAATGAATCAACTATTCTTATGAGATGGCCAAAGTACTGGAGTTTCAGCGTTAGCATCATTCCTTCCAAAGAACACCCAGGACTGATCTCCTTTTTTTTAAGTATATGTAATTCTCTCATTATATTTCGCAAACACAGTATTTTTATCAATATTTATGAGATCCTTCTAATGTCTTTTTACCCTCTGCCATATTTCTTTGTACTATTTCTCTAATGGATGATTTGCTTTTCAATTTATTTTGTTTTGGCCTACAGATAGTTGTAACATTAGTGCAGTCAGATCACTTTCCTTAAGATTTCATCTACTAACTTTTACATAAATGAAGGTATTCTCTAGTAAGAAATCAGACTTACGTGGTCGGTCTTGCCCTCTCTCCATGCCACATCTTTTATGGTTTGAACATTTATAATTATCTTTTCAATCCATCTGAGGTTTGGTATCTTTTTTTTTCTCTTTTAGCATGATATTCTATGAAGAACTCAATGAATATTTTGTTTCATTATAGGTAAACAACTTTCAGTTTAGTTAAAAACTCTCCTTTTTACATTGATATGTGATTTCTTGAATAATTGGGCCTCCAGGTGGTGCTAATGGTAAAGAACCCTCCCACCAATGCAGGAGACATAAGAGAGGCGGGTTCCATTGCTGAGTCAGGAGGATCACCTAGGGGAGGGCACAGCAACCCACCCAATATTCTTGCCTGGAGAATCCAATGGACAGAGGAGCCTGGCCAGCTACAGTGCATAGCGTCTCACATAGTTGGACGTGACTGAAGTGACTTAGCACAGCCCATAAATAACTACATACTACATTTCCAATATGCTTGAATTCTAGCTTGTCATTAGGATTAAATGGCCTGCTTTTACGTGTGTGTTTCTCAGCTTTATACTTAGTGGATCAGCTTCCCACAGTCTAGCTAACAGTCTTTATTTTTAAGTCTTGCAGATTTTCATTTTCTTATCTTTCTTTTTAGGTGTTGGAATGGGCAATTTGAAAAGGCAGTGTCAGAAACAACTACCTAGATAAACAACCAAAAAAAAAAAAAAACCCAACAACAACATTCTGTGTCCTTCAAAAGCAGGCTATTCCCAGTGTGTGACAGTGACTACATCACCAGATAGAACTAGACTTATCTTCTTAATTGCTGTGGAATGGGAGCATAAAAAGTCAACTGAAAGTAGATTCAAGGCATTAAAATGATTTGTTTGTTTTAAAGCCGTTCAGAAAAGAGTACTGTGTTGTGTCACTTGAAATTATTGTCTGATATGTGACAATCATTCTTACTGAACTTATCTTTTGCAATGTATTAAAATTCAGCTTCCACTCAGGCAGCTAATGATAAGGGTTCTATCTGGAACTCGTTTAGCATAGAAAGGGTTTTTATTCACAGATTCAAAGGCCCTAGAATAGTCATTGAAATGTGATTATTTCAACAAATGTGAGTAATCAACAAAATGCTACTCTTTTTGTCTTATTTATAATTTTGATCCCATGAAGTATCTTTCTTTTATTTTTTAATTGAAATATAGTTAACATACATTTTATATTAGTTTCAGATGTAGAACATTGTGATTCAGCATTTAAATGGAATACAAATTGATCACTATGATAAGTCTAGTAACTGTCACCATAAAAAGTTATTGCAATATTATTGACTGTATTTTCTATGCTGTACATTACAACCCTGCAGCTTATTTGTTTTATAACTGGATGTTTATACCTCTTAAGCCCTTATACTTATTTCATCCCACCCCCTACTTTTCTTCCCTCTGGTGACCACCAATTTGTTCTCTGTATCTATGAGTCTGTTTCATTTGTTTGCTTTGTTTTTTTGATTGCATTCATAAATGAAATTGTATGGTATTTGTCTTTCTCTGGCTGACTTATTTCATTTAGCATAATATACTTTAGGTCCATCCATGTTGTTGTAATTGGCAAAATGTCATTCTTTCTTGTACCTGGGTAATATTTATATCACATCTTTATTCATTCATTTATCCTTGGGTACTTAAGTTGCTTCCATTAGCTATTGTAAATAATGCTGCAGTGGACATAGAAGTGCATATATCTTTTCAGTTAGTATTTTTTGCTTTCTTCGGAAAAATACCCAGAAGTGGAATTGATAGATCATATGATAGTTTTATTTTAAATTTTTTGACAAATTTCCATCTGTTTTCCATAGTGGCTCACCAATTTAAATTCTCACTTATAGTCCACAAGAGTTCTCCTTTCTCCATATCCTCACCAACACTTGTAATTTTTTTTAAATGTTTGATAATAGCCACTCTGACAGCTGTGACACGATGTCTCATTGTGGTTTTCATTTGCATTTCCCTGATGATTAGTGATGCTGAGCATCTTTTCATGTGTCTATTGGCCATTTCTGTATCTTCCTTGGAAAAATGTCTGTTCAGATCCTGTACCATTTTTAATTGAATTGTTTGTTTTTTGATATTGATTTGAATGAGTTCTTTATATTTTTGAACATGAATCCCTTATTAGATGTCTCATTTAGAAGTATCTCCTCCATTCAGTGGGTTGCCTTTTTATTGTGTTGACAATTTCCCTTGCTGTGCAGAAGCTTTTTTGTTTGATATAGTCTCATTTGTTTATTTTTGCTTTTGTTGCCCTTGCCTGTGGAGACAGATCCAAAAATATACTGCAGAGGCTAATGTCAAAGGGTATACTGCCTGTGTTTATTTCCACCGGCTTGTTGTTTTAGGCCTTACATTTAAGTCTTTAATTCATTTTAAGTTAATTTTTGTATGTTATGTGAGAAGGGGGTCCAGTTTGATCCTTTTGCATGTAGCTGTCCAGTTTCCCCAATACCCTTTTTGGAAAAACTGCCTTTTCAGGCTCTTCAAAAAAGAGTGAGAAAGAGAGCTCTCTGGTGTCTCTTCTTATAATATAGGATACTAATTCTGTCAGATCAAGGCCCTACTCTTGTGATTTCACTTAAATTCCATCAAAGCCTGCCAGAATCTATCTCAAAATATAGTCACATTGGGACTTCGGGGTTCACCATATGACTTTTGGGGAAATACAAACATTCAGTTCATTGAAAAAGGGGAAAGGCAAATTCACCTAACGGGTAGGAGAAACCCAAGACTTTGAAAGACTATATCATAAGCTTAAATAAGGCCTCCCACAATGATTTTGGTGAAATGAAAATAGATTTGGATACAAGTATAGATTTCGTAAGTGTCTGCCATGTCCTGCATGTTACATTTTACTGAGCTCAGACTAGGAGAATCACAGAAGATGTAATTATACAAATGAATACATAGAATAACTAAGGGTCAACAACTTGCAGAGGAGCCTGGTGGGCTACAGTGCATAGGGTCAAAGAGTCAGATATGACTGAAGTGACTTAGCACACAAGCACACATAACAACTTACTAAATTATGGCCAGATCCCTAAATTGATGCTGGTACCTTGCCTGGAAAAATATAAAAGCACTGAGCCAAAGCACATCCATCTTCTCAGAGAGCTGAATTAGAACAAGAAGAAATAAAGGCCCTTGCATGATCCTGGAATCTTGTGCTCTCTTAAATTGATGGAGAACTGAGTGATTGGTTCTCCCTTTCCTGTACCTATTCCCAATGGATGAGGAGAAATGCAAGTTTTATGACTGAACATCATAAAATTATGATAATGGTGGGATCTATTTCCTGAAACCATGTCTGTACAGATAGATAATTTTGAAATAAAGAAGAAAGATTAGCATGTCAGTATCTTTTAATTCTGGGTCATATCCAGACATAATTCAGGATAATTTTAGTCAATGCTGGAATGACTCTAGAATGCCCATGTCTAGAATAAGATTATAGTCAACCTACTGAAGCTGTTCTTAAGCTTTTTACATGTTACAGTCACCTGAGGAACTATTAGAAACACCCAGTGCCTCCCCTCCCTCCAGCCCAAAGCAAATAAATCAGAGTCTCTGGGGAAAGGACCTGGCATTTTAAAAAGCTTCCTGGAATATTTTACTGTGCAGAGAACCACTAGCCTAATGTTGAGAAGCCATGACCAAAGATAGCAGCAGCCAGTTAAATTTCTTGGTCTAAAATTAGAAGGCCCAGCCTGTATAGACCAAAATATCCTTATTAGCCAATACTTGGGTGTAGAAATTTCACATAAAGATGGCAAAGCTCACTGCAGAGTCATCACAACCAATCACTAGTCAAATGAAGTCCAGCATTGTTTAATGGCACCTGAAGATCTAAGCCCACAGTTGGGAAGGGGCTTAGGGAAGTGTTATTTTCTGGGACCAAATAGTGATTAAGGACATTCAGTGTGGCTTTCTGTTTGTAAGCGCTACTGAGGAGACAAGTCTTACCAAGTCCTCTTTGAAAAGCTAATTGGCGGATTTAATCATAAGCAGCATGCAAGGAGGAAATTTGTTGCAATTTAGAACCTTAAGAATCAAGTTTCCCTTCAAGGACTCAAGTCTGTATAAAAGGAAGTTCTATTTTCTCTTGGGCAGATGGACAGTGGTGAAGAGGATCACATCTCAGGCTGCGTTTCAGCACATTGCTACATACAGAGGAAACTTTGTTGTTACTGTTCGAAGTGGATGACATTTTCCTGATTTCCAAGCATTCTGAGATTTTCCTATGATTTCTGTGACCCTTTAGGAATGACTGCCACAATCAGCTTCTGTTCAATAATCAGGTAGCATAGCAGGATGCTGAAGAGTTCAGGGTTTGTTTGCTTGCTTGCTTTTGCCAGTAAGCAAGTGGAGCCATTAAATCCCTCTGAGCAAGTAAGTTATATGCACACAGTAGCATCTAAGGAATGGAGAAGGAAATGGCAACCCACTCCGGTATTCGTGCCTGGAAAATTCCATGGACAGAGAAACCTGGCAGGTTACAGTCCATGGGGTGGCAAAGAGTTGGCCCCGACTGAGCACATCAACATCTAAGGAAACTTGCCTGTATACCGAGATGCACTTGAAGAAGGAGAAAGAATAAAAGTCAATGTATGGCAAAACCAGTACAGTAATTGTAAAGTAAAATAAAGTAAAAATTAAAAAAAAAAGATGCACACGGCAGCAAAATAACTGCAGAAAAATCATGAATAATAGCAAAAATGGCAACATCATAGATGAGGAAATCATTGACTCTAAATGGTGTGTACAGAGATGTTCATTGTATTACTTTTTCAACATTTTTGCATACTTTAACTAATAAAGTCTTTAAAATTGAAAAAAAAAAGTACAAGTAAAGCAATCAGCTGGAAAACCTGATAATAACTATTCTGAGGCAGTAAGGACTTAAACTTTAAACACACAAATGTACACAGTAGAGGCTCCAAGATTTTTTTTTTTTAATATAAACGTAACAGGCTGGTAAATTGAAAAGTCTTTTTGTGGCATGCAGATGACATACACAATACAGATGACATTGCAAAATGGATATAATGCCAAAAATGAAAAATTGTGAGAGGAGGATACAGTCACTGCTTATACTATTCTTAAATGCATACTCACATAGAAGATATTATAGGAGCATGCTGGAAGTTAGAGATAGTTTGGAGATTTATTCGGATAGAGCTGTTGTGCCATAAGCCCTTCTCCTGAAGCAACCCAGCAACCCTACTCCCACCAAGAGGAGCTGAAGAAGTTTCAGCCTTCATCCCAGCCAAGAGGGAGGGGAAGGAAGATAGGAAGGAAGGAGGGAAGGAAGTCAAATTAGAAAATGCAATACTTATCAGTAGTTCCTGCAGGTTGAAATATACAGAGGCCTAGTGGCTGTGCCACATGAGTGAGTGACTATTTATAGATGATTGAAGGAGAAATTGATGTGAATTCTCAGAGTTTATAGGGCAAATTATACATGTGTCCTATGGAGCAGATATAAGCCGACAGAAGATCTGAGTCATCTGAGGTCCCATTCTAAAGGCCAACAATAGGAACACAAACCTCACTTGAGAGAATTCTCCAGAGAATCTGGAAGTACCACTAGATTCTAGCAATCGGGGAAGAAGCTAGCAACCAGTGAGGGTAGATATGAACTCGGTGACAGGAAGATCCATGAAATACATGTGTTTGGACGAAGGAGGATAAGTGTCATGATTTCCACAAATCCATGAGAGTTGCACACGTGGGACCAGAAATCAGTTCAGTTCAGTTCAGTCGCTCAGTTGTCTCCGACTCTTTACAACCCCATAGACTGCAGCACGAAAGGCCTCCCTGTCCATCACCAACTCCCAGAGTTTACTCATGTCCACTGAGTCGGTGATGCCATCCAACTATCTCATCATCTGTCATCCCCTTCACATCTCGCCTTAAATCTTTCCCAGCATCAGGGTCTTTTCTAGTGAGTCAGTTCTTCGCTCAATGGCCAAAGTATTGGAGCTTCAGCTATAGCATCAGTCATTCCAATGAATATTCAGTACTGATTTCCTTTAGGATGGACTGATTAGATCTTCTTGCAATTCAAGGCACTCTCAAGAGTCTTCTCCAACACCACAGTTCAAAAGCATCAATTCTTCAGCACTCAGATTTCTTTATAGTCCAACTTTCACATCCATACATGACCACTGGAAAAACCATAGCTTTGACTAGATGGACCTTTGTTGGCAATATTTCTGCTTTTTAATATGCTGTTTAGGTTGGTCATAGCTTTTCTTCCAAGGAGCAAGCGTCATTTAATTTCATGGCTGCAGTCACCATCTTGCAGTGATTGTGGAGCCCAAGAAGATAAAGTCCCTCACTGTTTCCATTGTTTTCCCATCTATTTTCCATGAAGTGATGGGAATGGATGCTATGATCTTCCTTTTTTTGAATGTTGAATTTTAAGCGAACTTTTTCACTCTCCTCTTTCACTTTTATCAAACTGTTACCAGGCAGTGGTGGGGCTGGTATGGGTAAGATGGCCAGTATAAATGCAACTGTAATAGTCCAGGCAATAGCTAGCATAGTGGTGGAGGAGTGGGGGAGTGTTGTTAACTGTCTTCAATTTGGATTCAGCAAGCAGTCCTCAGATAGCCGCAGGCTGCATTTCCTTTGGTTACGTTTGTACAATTTATTTTTAAAAAAGTCTATGACAAAAAGTGTGGTCTCTGTGCCCAAGGATTCTTCGTTCCAAGGATCCCTCTGTTGTGAAATATGAAATCCTTAAGGTCATTGCTGTTTAAACTATTCCTTGACCATCCCTTGTAGCTTATCTTTGCACCTGCACCTGTCAATAGAGTCCTCTGTCACTGAATGCTACTTTATATGATTTATGTTATTTCCTTTATACTTATCAAAAGTTGTGATTGTACATTTATTTATGTGTTTATATGTTCATTGTTCATTTCTTTCACTAGAGGTTAAACCCTCAGAAGACAGGATCTATTTGTGTTTTGTTCATTTTTGCATACTGAGTGCCTAGTCTACAACTTACACAGAATAATTCCTCAAAAACATATTTTTAATTGATGAATAAAATAATATCATCTTATATTTTCATTCTAAAGTTTCCCAGTCATCTTTTTCTTGTCTCTATTTATATCAAAAAGGTAAGGAAAATATCTGATTTCCATTTTTAAAATTCCTTTAAGGAAAAAGAGAACATTTTGCTCTGCCCCCAGTAATTTCCAACTGTATTAATTATATATTTATGGTGGGCAGAATGAAAGCCACTCAGCCATGTCCACACCCTAATCCTCAGAACTTTGAATATGTTACATTGTATGAGGAATGTGATATGGAAAGGAGAATTAATGGAAAAAGGGGACGTAGGGTAGCAGATGAAATTAAGCTTGCTAATTACGCTGACCTTACAGTGAGGATGAGCGCAGTAGAAAGGGAAAGAGAGAACCCTACAGGAGGTCAGAGAACTGTGACTGAGAAGGAGGATCTGCTGTTGACTTTGAAAAGGGAGAAAATGCACCATGAACTAAGAAATGTGGATACCTTTAGGATCTGGGACTATCTCAATTTAGAGCCTGCAAGAAAACGGGGACCTGAGTGCTACAACTGCAAGAAACTTAGTTCTGCCAACAACTCATAGAAGCAGGAAATAAATTCTTTCCTACACTCCCAAGGAACACAGAGATATGGACACTGATTTTAGTCTTGTGGAAAACATGCTGGGCTTCTGACCTAGAGAACTCTAAAATAGATTCATGTTATTTTGCACAACTAAATCAGCCATAATTTGTTATACCAGCAATAAAACTTCATAGAATTTCTTGGGCTGGTATTCATTTAGCTGTCTTCCTTGTTAGTTTTTTTTTTAACTTCATTTATTTTTATTATAATTGTTTTGTAACATAACAGCTGATATTATTAGAATGTATTTTTAATTTGAATATTTTCCTTATATTCTTATACCAACACTAATATTCTTAAAACCTGGAGTAACATTGATAGCAAAATTTAAAGAATGTTCTAGATAGTGTTAAATCTTAATTATGCCATTTGTTTATGAACAAGGCATTTTATAACACCTCCTCTTGCCTTCTTGGTGTTTTTACTGTTGTCTTATTGTTATGGCTTTATTTTATATTTTCAGTCCTACAATTATTACTCAGAGCTATAAGTTTTGATTTGAGGAAATGAGGAAAGTTGAAAGGCAATTTGAATCTGTTCAACACTATAGATACTCCAAGGATTACTAGCATGTTTAAGAGAAAAGAAGTAAACAGTCTTGATAAAAATGAGAATAAGGATAACCCATGAATTTCATTTTATGTCACTTCTTATTTTTATAAAGCTTTAAGTACACTATGGAATTTTAGGAATGGTCAGAGACAGCTAACATTCTCCAGAGAGAGAGAGACTAGTACTTCTCTCTTCTGTGTACCAGTTGGAACTAGGGAGCTTGAAGCATATTTAAATAATTATATTTCTTTTGGAGGAAGTCTGGCTGTGAATTTCTGCTGCAGGGTTACAGAGGCTGGAGAAATAAGCTAGCTTTTCAGAAACAGACATTCTGTATATGCCACAATATAGTCTTTGAAATTTTACTTTGTTATTTGTTGAGAAACAAGCCTATTTCACTTCCTGAAGCAAGTGCAGATTTTAACAATATAGTATCTTTATTTTTAAATCATTTATTCATTTTTGGCTGTATCAGGTCTTAGTTGCAGCACACAGCCTCTGTAGTTGCTGCACATAGGCATGTGGGATTTTAGTTCTCCAATCCGAAATAGAACCGATGTTCCCTTCACTGGAAGGCAGATTCTGCACCCTTGGACCACCAGGGAAGTCCCTATAACAGCTATATTGAATTGTAATTCAAGTACCATAACATTTACCCTTTTAAGTATAAAATTCAGTGGTTTTAGTATATTCAGAGAGTATTCAACCCTCACCATTATCTATTTTAAGATATCAACCCCCAAAGAAACTTTGTACCCAACAGCAGTCACTCCCCATGTCTTTGTTTTCCCAGGCTTTGGCAAACATTAATCTGTTTTTTTTGTCTTTCTGTGGATTTGCCTCTTCTAAACATTTAACATAAATGGAAATATACAATATATGGTCTTTTGTGATTGACCTTTCTCATCTACCATTATCTTTTCAAGATTAATCCTTGCTATTGCATGAATTAGTACTTTGGTACTTCAGTTTTATTGGGAAATAGCCCATTGCCTGATATACTTCATTTGTTTATCAATTAATCAGCTTATAGACATTTTGGTTGTTTCCATTTTTTTACTATTATAGATTAGGATGCTATTAAATTCTGCAAACAAATTTTAATTTGATCATATCTTTTCCATTTCTCTTCATGTATACCTTGAAGTGGAGTTGATCATTCAAATGGTAACTCTATGTTCAACATTTGGACAGATTAGACACAGATATGGCTTCTATGTGGTACTCCTGCTAGATAAACCTAGCACCCCTCCCACTGTTTTGTTAAGTTTTAGCAGAACATAGCCAGATCCATTTGTTATGTATCTAGTTGGCCAAAAATTTCATTCAAGTTTTTCTGTAAAACTAGGAGAAGGTGATGGCACCCCACTCCAGTACTCTCGCCTGGAAAATCCCATGGACGGAGGAGCCTGGTAGGCTGCAGTCATTGGGTCGCTAGGAGTCGGACACGACTGAGTGACTTCACTTTCACTTTTCACTTTCATGCATTGGAGAAGGAAATGGCAACCCACTCCAGGGTTCTTGCCTGGAGAATCCCAGGGACGGGGGAGCCTGGTGGGCTGCCGTCTATGGGGTCACACAGAGTCGGACACGACTGAGGCGACTTACCAGCAGCAGCAGCAGGAGTAAATGAGCTCTCAGGGAGAACTGGTAACTGTAAGGCACAGAATAGAGGAATAGGTTTTAGCCTTAGGGAATGCTCACTTCTGGACTTCCCTGATAGCTCCGTTGGTAAAGAATCCGCCTGCCATGCAAGAGACTCCCATTCTATTCCTGGGTCAGGAAGGTCCTCTCGAAAAGGGATAGGCTACCCACAGCAGTATTCTTAGGCTTCCCTTGTGGCTCAGTTGGTAAAGAATCCACCTGCAATGTGGGAGACGTGGGTTCAGTCCCTGCGTTGGGAAGATCCCCTGGAGAAGAGAAAGGCTAAGCTGCACTTGAGGAAGCGATTTTCATTTTTGCTTTCTTTCTTTCAATGCTCACTTCTAATGGGCGTAAGGAAATAATGGTAACACAGCAAATGTAGCAAGAGTTTTATAGACAGAGCACAGCATCTCCTTATCCAGAAAACAGTTCAAGGATGAAAGATGAACTTCACTCAGGTATGTTTTCTTTGAGTATAGACTGAATGTATAAAGCAGGTTATAAGCAGCTTATAGTCCTCTAAAGAGGACAGAATTTTGAACAGAAAAAGATAAGGATTCTTATAGATATTGTTAAAACCTTATTATCAGATCATAGTAAAAGAGAAATAACTTTGCATTAAGAGGATAAAGATTGATGCATAATACTCATTGTTGGCATCTTTAAGGGTGGTTTTTGTGGGCAGAAAAGACCATATAGGAGTCGCTTCAGTTGTGAAATAAACATACAACATATTAAGGTTGATGTTGCTGCTGTTGTTCAGTCACCTAGTCATGTCCGACTCTATGACTCCACGGACTGCAGCACGCCGAGCCTCCCTATCCCTCACTGTCTCCCGGAGTTTGCCAAGTTCATGTCCATTTCATCAGTGATGCCATCCAGCCATCACAGCCTCTGAGGCCCTCGTCCACTTCTGCCCTCAATCTTCCCCAGCATTAGGGACTTTTTCAATAAGTTGGCTCTTTGTACCAGGTGGCCAAAATACCGGAACTTCAGCGTCAGCATCAGAACTTCCAATGAATATTCAGAGTTGATTTCCTTTAAGATTGCCCGGCTTGATCTCCTCACTGTCCAAGGAACTCTCAGGAGTCTTCTCCAACACCACAGTTCAAAGGCATCAATTCTTTGCTGCTCTGCCTTCTTTATAGTCTAGGTCTCACAACTGTACATGATCACTGGGAAGACTATAGCCTTGACTACATGTACCTTTTGTTGGGAGAGTGATGTCTCTGCTTTCAACACACTGTCTAGGTTTATCATAGCTTTCCTGCCAAATGTGCAGTGATTTTAGAGCCCAAGAAGAGGGAATCTTTTATCGTTTCCATGTATTTCCCTTCTATTTGCCTTGAATTATGGGGTCAAAAGCCATGATCTTCATTTTATTATTGAGTTTCAAGCCATTTTTTCTCACTTTCCTCTTTCACCCTCATCAAGAGATTCTTTAGTTCCTCTTCACTTTCTGCAATAAAAGTGTTATCATCCAAATATCTGAGATTGTTGATGTTTCTCTTGTCTATCTTGATTCCTGCTTGTAATTCATTGAGACTGACATGTCCCAAGACATGCTGATTGTGTAAGTTAAACAGGGTGACAACAGACAGCCCTGTCATCAGTCAGAGAGTTCAAAGGCTCAGTCGTGTCCGACTCTGTGACCATATGGACTGCAGCACACCAGGCTTCCGGGCCTTCACAAACTCCCAGCACTTGCTCAGACTCATCTCCATCAAGTTGGTGATGCCATCCTAACACCTCATCCTGTGTCATCCCCTTCTCTTCCCACCTTCAGTCTTTCCCAGCATCAGCATCTTTTCCAATGAGTCTGTTCTTTGCATCAGGTGGCCAAAGTATTGGAGTTTCAGCTTCAGCATCCGTCCTTCCAATGAATATTCGGAACTGATTTCCTTTAGGATAGACTGGTTGGGTCTCCTAGCAATGCAAGGGGCTCTCAAGAGTCTTTTCCAATACCACAGTGCAAAAACATCAATACTTTGGCACTCAGCTTTCTTTGCAGTCCAACTTTCACATCCATACATGACTACTGGAAAAACCATAGCTTTGACTAGATGGACCTTTTCTGCCAAAGTAGTGTCTTTGCTTCTTAATATGCGGTCTAGGTTGATCTAAGCTTTTCATCCAAGGAGCAAGTGTCTTTTAATTTCATGGCTGCAGTCACATTCTGCAGTGATTTTTGAGCCCCCCAAAATAAAGTCTCACACTGTTTTCATTGTTTCCCCATCTATTTGCCATGAAGTGATGGGAAAAGATGCCATGATCTTCGTTTTCTGAATGTTGAGCTTTAAGCCAACTTTTTCACTTTCCTCTTTCACTTTCATCAAGAGGCTCTTTGTTCTTTGTTTTCTGCCATAAGGATGCTGTCATCTGCGTTTCTAAGGCTATTGATATTTCTCCCGGTGATCTTGATTCCAGCTTGTGCTTCATCCAGCCCAGCGTTTCTCATGATGTACTCTGCATAGAAGTTAAATAAGCAGGATGACAATGTATAGCCTTGACGTACTCGTTTTTCTATTTGGAACCAGTCTGTTGTTCCATGTCCAGTTCTAACTGTTGCTTCCTGAGCTGCATATATGTTTCTCAAGAGGCAGGTCAGGTGGTCTGGTATTCCCATCTCTTTCAGAATTTTCCACAGTTGATTGTGATCCACACAGTCAATGGCTTTGGCATAGTCAATAAAGCAGAAGAAGATGTTTTTCTGAAACTGTCTTACCTTTTCGATGATCCAGCAGATGTTGGCAATCTGATCTCTGCTTCCTCTGCCTTTTCTAAATCCAGCTTGAACATCTGGAAGTTTGTGGTTCACCTACTGTTAAAGCCTGGTTTGGGAATTTTGAGCATTACTAGCATGTGAGATAGCACAATTCTGTGATATTTGAGCATTCTTTGGCATTGCCTTTCTTTGGAATTGGAATGAAAACTGACATTTTCCAGGCCTATGGCCACTGCTGAGTTTTCCAAATTTGCTAGCATGTTGAGTGCAGCACTTTCTCAGTATCATCTTTTAGGATTTGAAATAGCTCAACTGGAATTCCATCACCTCCACTAGCTTTGTCCATAGTGATGCTTCATAAGGCCCACTTGACTTCGCATTCCAGAATGTTTGGCTCTAGATGAGTGATCACACCATCATGATTATCTGAGTCATGAAGATCTTTTTTTGTATAGTTCTTCTGTGTATTCCTGCCACCTTTTCTTAATATCTTCTGCTTCTGTTAGGTCCATACCATTTCTGTCCATTATTTTGCCCATCTTTGCATGAGATATTCCCTTGGTATCTCTAATCTTCTTGAAGAGATCTCTAGTCTTTCCCATTCTATTGTTTTCCTCTATTTCTTTGCACTGATCACTGAGAAAGGCTTTCTTATCTCTCCTTGCTATTCTTTGGAACTCTGCATTCAAATGGGTATATCTTTCCTTTTATCCTTTAACTTTTGCTTCTCTTCACAGCTATCTGTAAGGCCTCCTCAGACAATCTTTTGGCCTTTTGCATTGTTTTAATTTGGGAATGGTCCTGATCAGTGCCTCCTGGACAATATCACAAACCTCTGTCCATAGTTCTTCAGGCACTCTATCATATCTAATCCGTTGTATCTATTTCTCACTTCCACTGTATAATCATAAGGGATTTGTTAAGTCATACCTGAATGGTCTAGTATTTTTCTGTACTTTCTTCAATTTATGTCTGAGTTTGGTGATAAGGAGTACATGATCTGAGCCATAGTCAGCTCCTGGTCTTCTTGTTGCTGACTGTATAGAGCTTCTCCATCTTTGGCTGCAAAGAATATAATCAATCTCATTTTCATATTGACTACCTGGTGATGTCCATGTGTAGAGTCTTCTCTTCTGTTGTTGGAAGAGAGTATTTGCTATGACCAGTGCATTCTCTTGGCAAAACTCTGTTAGCCTTTGCCCTGCTTCATTCTGTACTCCAAGACCAAATTTGCCCATTACTCCAAGTATCCTTTGACTTCCTGCTTTTGCATTCCAGTCCTGTATAATGAAATGGCCATCTTTTTCAGGTGTTAGTTCTGGAAGATCTTGTAAGTCTTCATAGAACTATTCAACTCCAGCTTCTTCAGCATTACTGGTTGGGGCATAAACTTGGATTAGTGTGATATTGAATGATTTACCTTGGAAAAGAACGGAGATCATTCTGTCATTTTTGAGGTTGCACCCAAGACTTGCATTTCAGACTCTTATGTTGTCTATGAGGGCTACTCCTTTTCCTATAAGGGATTCTTGCCCACAGTTGTAGATATAATGGTCATCTGAGTTCTGAACAGTATGAAAAGGCAAAAAGATATGACACTGAAAGATGAACTCCCCGGATCAGTAGGTGCCCAATATGCTACTGTCATTTCACCCATTCCAGTCCATTTTAGTTCACTGATTCCTAAAATGTCAGTGTTTACCCTTGCCAACTTCTGTTTGACCATTTTCAGTTTACCATGATTCATGGACCTAACATTCCAGCTTCCTATGCAATATTGTTCTTTGCAGCATTGGACTTTACTTCCATCACCAGTCACATCAACAACTGAGCATTGTTTTTGCTTTGGCTCTGCCTCTTCATTCTTTGTGGAGTCATTTCTCCACTGTTCTACAAAACCTATGTGCACCAGGACCCAGGAAAAAAGGAGCAGTGACCCCAGAAGAGACTTACCTAGACTTGCTTGTGAATGTCCAGGAGTCTCTGGTGGAGGTGTGGCGGCAGCGTACTGCTGCAGGGTCAGGGGCAATGAGTGGGGCAGTGCATGCACAGGACCTTTTGAAGGTCCTTTCTTTATTACCTCCACCATAGTGTGGTCTCAGGCCAAACAACAGGGAGGGATCACAGCTCTGCCCATCAAAAGAAAATTGAATTAAAGATTTACTGAGCATGGCCATCAGAACAAGACCAGTTTCTGCCACAGTCAGTCTCTCCCATCAGGCAGCTTCCAAAAGCCTCTTATACTTATCTGTCAGAGGTAAAACAGAATGAAAACCACAGTCACAGAGCACTAATCAAACGATCACATGGACTGCAACCTTGTTTAACTCAATGAAACTACAAGCCAAGCCTTGTAGGGCCACCCAAGATGGATGCATCACAGTGGAAATTCTGACAAAACGTGGTCCACTGGAGAAGGGAATGGCAAACCACTTCAATATTCTTGCCTTGAGAACACTATGAACAGTATGAAAAGGCAAAAAGATATGACACTGAAAGATGAACTCCCCAGATCAGTAGGTGCCCAATATGCTACTGTCATATTCCGTTCTCAATCCTGAACCACTCAGTTGTTCCAAAAAGGGTTCTAATGGTTGCAGACTAAAGTTAAACATTTTTAAATCTTCCCTCTATTTTGTGTTTCTGGTTCTTTCCAGCCAACCCTGGCTCTTGTGCCACCTCCTTGGATCCTGGTCCTCTGTCACTTGCAGCTATGTTCCCATACACCAGGCCTCGATTATACCCAGTGTCATTCCTATTCAAATTGGCCCTGATACTGGCAAAAGGAGAGCAGGAAGCTCCTTTACTCTCCTCTTGTTCATTCATGCCACATACATTCACTGAATACCTGTGTAGTGAGTCTGTTACATACTGAGAAATTTCAAAGATGGATCACAATAAACTAAATAAATTCCTTAAGAGACGGGAATACCAGACCACCTGACCTGTCTCTTGAGAAACCTGTATACAGGTCAGGAAGCAACAGTTACAACTGGACATGGAACAACAGACTGGTTCCAACTAAGAAAAGGAGTACATCAAGGCTGTATATTGTCACCCTGCTTATTTAACTTATATGCAGAATACATCATGAGAAACGCTGGGTTGGAGGAAACACAAGCTGGAATCAAGATTGCCAGGAGAAATATCAATAACTTCAGATATGCAGATGACACCACCCTTATAGCAGAAAGTGAAGAACTAAAGAGCCTCTTGATGAAAGTGAAAGAAGAGAGTGAAAAAGTTGGCTTAAAGCTGAACATTCAGAAAACTAAGATCGTGGTATCCGGTCTCATCACTTCATGGCAAATAGATGGGGAAACAGTGGCTGACTTTATTTTTCTGGGCTCCAAAAATCACTGTAGATGGTGATTCAGCCATGATATTAAAAGAAGCTTGCCCCTTGGAAGGAAAGTTATGAGCAACCTAGACAGCATATTCAAAAGCACAGACATTACTTTGCCAACAAAGGTCTGTCTAGTCAAGGCTATGGTTTTTCCAGTGGTCATGTATGGATGTGAGAGTTGGACTATAAAGAAAGCTGAATGCTGAAGAATTGATGCTTTCTCTACTCATTCTTCCCACCCTCCTTTGTTTTATCAGTCACTTTTAAAGCTTTGTAAAATATGTGGTGTCATTTAAAAGATTATAAACATCTTTGAATATTATAAACAGCAATTGTAAGTATATTTGCTCACCTTTTTAAAGTACTCTACATTAGTTACATCATTAACAAAATAACCCAGTGTTTGGTTATTCTCATACATTTATGAATAATGAAGTTTGTTTTGAATCTCCAGAACTATGTAAAAACTTAATAAAATTTCCACTTTAATGTATAAATATTCAATACATATTACTCAAATTAGGCACATTGTAAGTACATAAATATTAAACTTACTAGTACATATATATCTAGCATTAATAATATTTGACTATGTTGAATTTTATTCTCTTAACTATTTTCAAAAATAATTTGCTCTCACTCTAGATTTGAAAAAATCTTATCCATTAATGTAATAATAAAGTAATTCTAACCAATTTGAGGGATACTCAGCAAAGATATTAACAAGCTTTTAAGAGTATATTAAATATACTGACTTCTAGAAATAATCTTTAATATAACTTTATAAATTGGAATAATTAATGTAATATGAGTCCCAAAGCTAATTATATTGTCTGAGAACCTTCCAACCTTTTATAGGACTTGATTGGATTTTAGATGTTTTTTTTTTGACTCCCAGAAATGCTTTTTCCATTTAACTTCAAAGACTTTTGAACTTGATGGAATCCTTTATTTTTTCATATCCTCTAAATTCACTTAATTACTATGTATTAAAACAGATAGCCAAGTTAATTCTAACTACATTTAACTGAACCTGTATATTCAGAAAATAAAGTGTCACACTAGATCCAGGGCTCTGTGAAACTTTCTTTGTCAGAACCTTCGTTTGAGTAAGGCAAGAGTAGAAAAATGACTGAAAAATTAACTGAAGTTTTGAAAGGATATTGTATACCAAAGTACGATTGGGACTTTATCTCATGTAATGGGNAGTGAGAGTGACGTTGCTCAGTCGTGTCCGACTCTTCGCAACCCCATGGACTGCAGCCTTCCAGGCTCCTCCGTCCATGGGATTTTCCAGGCAAGAGTACCGGAGTGGAGTGCCATTGCAATCAACATAAATTTGCCTTTTTAATATGGATATGTTAAAAATAGTACTAAGTAGCTGACATTTCAAATTTCCAATGATATTTCAAACATGAGTGATTTTATTTCATTTTTCTGTATTTACTATTCTTATGGAAGATTTTGTATGAGAGAAGGAAATTAACTATAAGCTTCTGATATGTCTAAGAACAAGTAAATAACTTAATGGGAAAAACAAAATTGAAAACCTGTTTAAATTTAGCAAAATCATTATACTGCAAATGCTAAAATATGAATTAAAATCATACTTTTAAAACAAGCATTTGGAGTGCTATGAAAGTCAAGAGTTGACAGTGACAGTATAATTCTTCCTACTGCTATAGGAATAAGATTGCAAATTGGTAATCAAGGCAATTTATGTTATTCTAAAGTAAAATTCTGCACACTGAATTGGATTTACAAAGACTAAACATTTTTTTTCTAAATCCAGGATAAACGATTTTTAGTCTATTTAAATCATTTTATGTTAAGACTTTAATAGTCTTTGGATGTCAATAAACTGTAGTTTCTTTGGAGTGAAACTGTAATTTACACCTAAATGTATTTAAATTTAAAATAGCAATAAATGTCAGAGGCAAAACCTTTTTCTGCCTGCATTTTGTGGATGTGCCCTTGAATTTACATAAAATACTGCAATAAATTGTGACTGATGTGAAAAACAAACAAAAAAGAACTATTATATAAGCAGAAGGCTTGAGTACACTATAAAATAAAGCTCCGAGTACCATGCAAGTTGAAGCCATCTCTTGTAAGTCAAGGTTATTGGAATGTTGGCTCGGCAATAATGAATAAGTTGTGGCACCAAGTAGAGTTTATTAGGAGGATGGAATAACCAAAAAGGTTAGATTATACCAATGAAATCTATACTAGAACTAGGGACTATCTCTCAGAAAGTACCAGGCAACTGAATTTTTTTCCATGGCCAAACTCAGTACTATTTTCAAATTCATCTTGCTCTATTTTATAGCCTAAGTCTAGAGTTTTGAGAACTACATGCTCCTCCTTTAGTTAATAAATCTGTTTGTGTTTCTGCTATTAACTTCAGCTGGTAGTTTCCTCAGAATCCCTTCTCCCAGTCTCAACCTCCAATACACATAAGAATCTATCATTCAAGAGCCATCCCAAAGACCATCCCCTCCTTGAAACTTTTCTGATCCCTCCAGTCAGGAAACATTTTCCTATTTTTGTTTTCTTTCTGTTTCTGTTTTGTTTTGTTTTAATTTACAAAGGACTTTGAATGTTGGTTGTAAAATTTATCTTAACCCAACCAGTGTGATTTATAGTAATTAGATGAGTCACTCCCACAAGATTATGCTTTGACTTCTGAAATAAATTATTTTCCAAATTATTATCCTTTTACATAAAACTTATCAATCCTCTGAAATTAATAAAGAATTAAATTCCATTGAGTAAAAGTTGATAACATAGAAAATCAATGTTTTCCTAAGACTTAACTCTAGCAGAAATATTCTTTCTCTTAAGAAGAGCAAAATAATGATAGGATTATTGTGAAGTTAAAAAAAGAAAAAAGTTAAATAAAATACCTGACACTAGATACTTGGCAAAAAAAAAAAAAATAGTTTTTAATTTCTACATTATGTATAATTTAAGTAAGAGAAAAATAAAAAGAAGTGAACTGGTATTGTTATTTAGACACCCAAGTAATCAATTGCCTATTGAGAAAGAAATATCACCATAAAGTTGAATAGGCCTCTGAAGATGTTGAAAATACACGCTGTTTTTTTCTGGCTCATTATGTACTGTTTACGAAAGAAAAGACTCTGGAATAGACGTATGGGAAGGAGGAAGCATCAGGTTTTACCTGAAGTACCTGTTTATTCAGAGATGAACTGCAGGGCACCAAGGTGACAGTGAGAGAAGAGCCCAGATGCCCCACTTCAAGCAAGCAGGAAACTTAGGAGGAGGAGGTGTTCACAGTGCTGCCCCGAGGCAAGGCAGATTGAACCTCAGAAGCTGATTTCAAACACCACTCATTAACTTTCAGTTGCTTCATAGCCTCTGAAATCAGAGAATATGCCTTCGGAACATTTCTCATGGCAAAGAGGAATTCAGAAAAGTTACACTGAACTAAGAAGAGATTAAGAGTTTAACTTAACTGAAAGATATTTGCTTCTTTTTATTTTGCTTTATATGGTGTTACAAATATTTTTACTACCATATAAGCATGTGATATCAGGATATTAGCCAAATGATGTATTGCTATATGCTTGTTGTTACTAAAAGAGGCAAAATTCATTTAATGGAATGACTGTATTCACTGTAGTTCATAATGGCTGGTCTGATATTGTATGACCAATTTTGGAAGCAAAACTGAGATGAAATTTCTTCATTAGACTACTTTCACCAATAGCAATCTGTCAGAATTACAGGTATAAAATCTCATAATGTATAATGAGAGAATAGGTGAAGGTATGAACGAATGAGAGGACACTAGTTGTCCCTTTTTTCCTCAGCTTTACCCTCCCTAATAATTGAACTTAAATGACATAACTAAAGTTACCAAATTCTGATGAATTGGCTCTGTGTAATAAATTTCTCCAAGTTTATTTTTAACATGCATGTTTTCTGTCAAGAAATATATTTTTCATATAGATTTGGTATATTTTCATAGCATATCTTATTGACAGTATTCTCAAATGATGTTAAACTTTTCATTGACTGCCTCTCACATTGGAGACAGGGATACAGGCAACAGTGAATGCATTGTTTCCAGTACAGTACTGTTGAGATGTTGCAGCAAATGTATCGATATAAGCATCAGAAAATTTCAAAATAATAAAAATGTTGTCAAAATTATCATTAACCTGGGGAATTTACTGTGTACTTGAGTCACCTTCAAATGATATGCTTCTGTTCATACCAGGTTTCAGCTGTTGAGGGTCCAAGACTTTAGAACTTGTACTAAATGCATGCACTGTCTAGGGAATTACTGATGCCAATGGTGATAGACAGGTTGTACCCTGTCCCTTGTGCAGCACCAGCCTTGCCCTTATATGGCTACCATCTTGCAGGAGAAATGGAGTCTGACTGCCTCAGGTGCTCCATCTGTCCAAAGAGAGTTAGTTACCACATAATTCTGAGACTCCTTGTCTATATCCTGTTTACTACACATGTAAAGAAATGAGACTGTCCTTTTACGTATCCTGTTTGCATTGAACTGTTTAACCATATATTGATATTTGTGTCAAAGTAAACGTTCGTTTTTATAATAAAATTTTTGACTTATTGTGAAGATTTAAAGACATCTCATCACATGAGTTTCCCAAATTTATTTGTTTTCTTGAATTTCTCCTAGTAATTCTGTTTCCTATGCTTAATTTTTATGCCCCCACCCCCCCCACGTTGTGTGAATAACAGGCTAGTTAGAATGAGAAGTAGTTTTGCTTTCTTAAAATACTAAATCGATTTTCTGTTCCTTGCCTAGGTTGTTCTCAGTGATCTAAGTTCTTTCCTATAATTTTCTTTCAAGACAGATATAGTATTTGTTTGATTAAGTGTGAAACAACATGCATTCTTTTGCCAAAAAGGCTGTAAGAGAACAAAAAACTTTTTTTAGAAAATTGAGTAAATCTATTTTTAAAGTGATAAATTCATTATATTCATATGTCAGTTATAAATGATCATTTATGATCCTGTAATGTTTTGTACAAAACTGTGGTAAATTTTGTGCAGAGGAAAGAAGCTCCATAGGTAGATGATTAACTGTTAGTCATTTTCTTTGAATGAGAACATAATGAACTTTTTTGGCTTCTATTATCATGCTGACACAATCAAATAAACTTGCCAAAGAAAAATGTTAGTAGAAACAGAGAAAATAGGGCTAACTCTCCCGCCTATACTTTTTCTTTTTTTTAATGACTGGATTCAATGCAGTTTCAAAACGCTGATCCCTAATCCCTCTATTGTGCTATAAAGTCGCTTTCTGGCATGGACTGGAACATGTGGCAAAGCCAGACATTGTTAGGTTTCCATGGAATGCTTTAAGGGATACTAGGCACCTAATTTTGCCCACTCTGTAACAGTCAGGTTGGCTTCCTGAAGTTCAGATATCCACACATGTTGGTACACATATATTATAGAGATTCTTTATTCTGAGAACTTAAAAACATAGGAATTGGATTTGTTTCTGTGACAAAAAACATACACTGAGTTTCTTTAAGATAAAGATATATAACTAATCTAATATGGGTTATGATTTAAAATTTCTCCTTGTTAAGGAACAGTAGTCACCCTTGCTCTGTGCTGCTAAGACCTATTTTCTTCTGGGTGTTCCTCAAGTTGGTGTTGGAGTGTCTGTTTCTTGTTTCAAGGACCTTATTGTTAGTTGTCTATATGTATGAGTAACCTATATTGATCCTAAGTCATTTAATATGGCTTTAAAATATTGCCATATTAAAACAACTAAAGCTAAGTGAGAAAATTAGAGTAAAAAGCCAATATCATAATAAAAATATGTGAAGCCAAGAGTAAAGTTTAACACCACTCTTAGCAGCCAAGAGAAGTTCAGATCAGTTATGTGATTCTCAGTGTATATTAAAGTGCTTAGGGACACAGTTATTCTTGGCACTGAGAGAAATGTGCTCCTTTTTATCTTCATAAAGGACACGTTGTGTAAGGCATTGACTCACTTAAAGGTTTAAAATCTAACAAAACTGCCCAATAGTTCATAAAAATGGCAATAGCTTTGTAGTATGTTAGCAATGAATTTCATGTTTAAGTTTCTCAAGGTTGCTATGGTCTGATACTAAAGTTTGGTTTCATAGGGGCAATTCCCTGGCTTGTGATTGCTTGTGTTTTTGTTTGAGAATGTGTGTATGTGTGATAAGAAGAGAAGGGATTGAGGAAAGGGATGCTCAAGGCAAAGGGATGTTACAAATCCAGTCCAGTAATAAAGATTTCTGTGATGTAATTTAAGAAAAGTAACTATGTTATCTAGAAAATGTAAAAACTCTTAATCTTCACTCATGCATATATATGTTCAAATTTAATTTTTATTGACAGGTATCAATATCAACTGACATTGTTTTCTTGACTTTGCTCTTAGATTTATTTAACATTTTGTTAACGGTCATCTATGTGTGCATTTTTGGAACTATAATATTATTTATTTTAATTTTATTTTATATTGGATATAGATGATTTACATGTTGTCTTAGTTTCACATGTACACCAGAGTGTTTCAGTTATTCCAACACATATCTATTCTTTATCAGACTCTTATCTATTCTTTTTTCAGACTCTGCAATACAGGTTATTGCAGAGCATTGAATAAAGTTCCCTGTGTGATACAGTAGGTCCTTGTTGATTATCTGTTATGTGTATCAGTGTGTATATGTCAATTCCAAACTCTCAGTCTATCCCTCCCTCTTACACCCTTCCCTTATGGTAAACATGAATTCGTTCTCTAAGTCTATGAGTCTGTTCCCAATTTGTAAATAAGTTCACTTGTATCCTTTTTTAGATTCCTCTTTGAAATAACGATATAATAAAGTGATGGAAGGAATTTTTCAGGTTCTGTTCAGTCATGCCCCTGTCAATAGGCAATGACTTTATTTACAATTCTTGGTTACTTCAAAATGCTGCAGTAAATATCATTTACTTTTAATATTGGAATAAATTGGAATAGATTCCCCAACATGAAATTGCTCAGTTGGAGATATGCATGACTTTAATTTTAGTAGATGTTGATACCATTATATTACTACTACGTACCCACTGCATACCTGCTGCATGCGTAGTCACTTCAGTCGTGTCAGACTCTTTGCGACCCTATGGACTATAGCCAGCCAGGTTCCTCTGTCCAGGGATTCTCCAGGCAAGAATATTGGAGTGGGTTGCCATTTCCTTCTCCAGGGGATCTTCCTGACCCAGGGATCAAACCCGTGTCTCTTATGTCTCCTTCACTGGCAGACAGGTTCTTTTAATTAATGTATTTATTTATTTTAATTGGAGGCTAATTACTTCACAATATTGTGATGGTTTTTGCCATACATTGACATGAATCAGCCACAGGTGTACATGTGTCCCCTATCCCGAAACCCCCTCTCCGCTCCCTCCCCATCTCATCCCTCTGGGTTGTCCCAGTCCACTGGCTTTGAGTGCCCTGTTTCGTGCATCAAACTTGGACTAGTGATCTGTTCCACATATGATAATATACACGTTTCAATGCTATTCTCTCAAATCATCCCACCCTCACCTTCTCCCGCAGAGTCCAAAGTCTGTTGTTTATATCTGTGTCTCTTTTGGTGTCTTGCACATAGGGTTATTGTTACCATCTTTCCAAATTCCATATATGTGTTAATATACTGTATTGGCGTTTTTCTTCCTGGCTTACTTCACTCTGTATAATAAGCTCCAGTTTCATCCA
This sequence comes from Neotragus moschatus, assembly GCA_006410615.1. Lineage (NCBI taxonomy): Eukaryota > Metazoa > Chordata > Mammalia > Artiodactyla > Bovidae > Neotragus > Neotragus moschatus. The sequence goes on along the minus strand of SJYA01001316.1, from coordinate 4,428,581 downwards.
CCTCATTAGAACTGATTCAAATGTGTTCTTTTTTTAATAACTGAGTAATATTTTATTGTGTATATGTACCACAACTATTTATTCATTTGGCAGATGGGTTCTTTACCACTAACACTACCTGGGAAGCTCAGATGTTGATAATCACATGCCTAAAGGCTATAACACTCCACATTTTGGTTAAAAATGTGTAATATTATATTTTNTTTAATAACTGAGTAATATTTTATTGTGTATATGTACCACAACTATTTATTCATTTGGCAGATGGGTTCTTTACCACTAACACTACCTGGGAAGCTCAGATGTTGATAATCACATGCCTAAAGGCTATAACACTCCACATTTTGGTTAAAAATGTGTAATATTATATTTTATTCCTCCAGCAAAAGCATTCAGTTTCGGAAAAGACACTACTGTGATTTTTATTCATTACATTAGATATATGTATACTGATACTGAGCTATTAATTGATTTTACTAAAGATATATTAACTATGCTGAACAAGCTACTGACTCTGACTCTCCAGATTAATAGCAATTTAATGAATATAAGATGGTAGGAATAATAAGTTAAAATAGAAATTTATAGTTAAAAACAAATATCCCAAACCACATAGGCACATTTGCCCAACTCCTTCAGTTAATTATGGAGCATTATAGGGTGTGACCTGATTTTGCATGCATCTTTAAGTGTTGTTTCTTACTCTTAATTTTTGGTAAGATTATTTTCTATTCCTTTAAAATTTATCCTTAGTTTATTTCTGTAGATTATCTCAGCTCTTTGTATTTGTAAGAAATTAGAAAAATGTATCTCATAATTGGTGGTTAGTATATACTTATTTGATAAACAGTGTTTTCCATTTAAGTTGTAAGGTCCACGGGGGCAAGTGTTATGTAAAATTTTTCAGTCATTTTTACCTCTAGATTAAAGTGGAGTGCCTGCAATAGAAAATGTTCTATGAGCAAATGTTGAATTTATGAATAAATTACATGTTTGACATAAGAAGTGCAACAAAAATTTAAAATTCCCTTTTGCATAATGTGAAGCTGTCATAATTTCTGCATAATAATACTTAGAGAAGTGTCCATGGGATTCTCCAGGCAAGATACTGGAGTAGGCTGTCATGCTCTTCTCCAGGAGATCTTCCCAACACAGGGATCGAACCCACATCTCTACTGTCTCCTACATTTACAGAGTTTCCCTAGTAGCTCAGCTGAAAAAGAATCTGCCTACAATGCCAGAGACCCTGGTTCAATTCCTGAGTTGTGAAGATATCCTGGAGAAGGGAATGGCTACCCACTCCAGTATTCTTGGGCTTCCCTGATGGCTCAGACGGTAAAGAATCTGCCTGCAATGCAGGAGACCTGGGTTTGATCTCCGGACTGGGAAGATCGCCTGGAGGAGGGCATGGCAGCCTACACCAGTATTCTTGCCTGGAGAATCCCCATGGACAGAGGAGCCTGGTGGGCTGCAGGCCATGGAGTCACAAAGAGTTGGACACAACTGAGCAACTAAGCACAGTGTTTGCCAATGTTTGAGACCATAATTACATTAAGAAATACACTGTAAGTGAGAACATACATAGGTATTTGTTTCATAAAATAGTATTTATCTATAATATGTGTATTGACTTTTAATGTTTATTTATTCTATTTATCTATTCTACTTTGGGGGCTTTCCTGGTGGCTCAGGGGTTGAGAATTTGCCTTCAAAAAAGAACATGTGGGTTCAGTCACTGGATCAGGAAGATCACCTGGAGAAGAAAATAGCAACCCACTTGTCATTCTTGCTTGATAAACCCCATGGATTTATTTATTTATTCAATTTTTCATTATTATATATCAGATTTTATGCAAATCAAGAAAATTAAATTAATATCATAATCTACCAAAGGAATAAAACCTTTTGAAAAAACAATTCCTTGAGCATTATCTTTTTTATAACTAACAAAAGTAATATTAGTAGTAATAATAATACTAGCACGTATATAAGGCATACTTACTGTATGTCAGATACTATTTTAGATGCTTTATATGCATTGAGTTCATTCTTAGGCAAAATATGGAGTTCTTACATGGGTACGGGGGGCATGGAGAGAGAAACAAACTCATCCAAGGCACAACAAGCGGCAGATGTAGATTTGAGCTAGATGATGTCATTCTAGAGTCAGCGCACCCAAACACAGCAGTCTATTGCCTGTTCATTAACAAAAGCTTGACTTCCCAATTTCATTCTACTGACTACAATGACTGTGAGGGTAGGGTATGGATGGGTTTTATAGGTGGGAAATGGATGTGATCCAAAAAACCAAAGTTCTGATGCAACTGATTCTTACTAATTCTCATCTCTAGCCATGTTTTCAAATACCAAGTAGTCATTCTTAGAACACTCCAGTTAAAAGTTGGCCATGCATTAATAATCATTTCTGCTCTGCCTAGGCATGAGTCCAGGCTTTTCTGATGCACTCTAGTGCCCTAGAGAGATCAATGTTGTTAAACTGAAACAAGTAGCAGCTCCAGGCCTTAGAAGACATCAGGAATCTGTCACATTTGGTTTTTCTGGTATCATGATAGGTATGATGTTTATAGTATCTTCAAAACAAGCATAATCCCACATGTGTATGAAGCTGTGGTGCTGATGGTGGACTTTGTGATCATTTTAGAGAAATTCAACCAAGGTGACTAGTCAGTAAAACTGACCTTACAGTCATTTCTGCTCATGGCAACATTTTCAAATTGTATGCTAATTATGCTTGTACAATGCAATTGCTTTGGCCACCTGATGATGTAAAGAGCCGACTCATTGGAAAAGACCCTGATGCTGGGAAAGATTGAGGGCAGGAGGAGAAGGNGGGCTTTATTTTGAAGTGTTATTTTTTTCAATTTATTTATTTTAATTGGAGGCTAATTACTTCAGGCATTTGAATCAGTTCTAATGAGGTGGATGAAACTGAAGCCTGTTATACAGAGTGAAGTAACTCAGAAAGAAAAGAACCAATACAGTATGTTGATGCATACATATGGAATTTAGAAAGATGGTAATGATGACCTTATATGCGAGGCAGCAAAAGAGACGCAGATACTCATTTCTTATGCTATTATGAAAACCCTAATTATTAATTGAAATTATCAATATTAAATATTAGCCACTAGATATTAAATCTTAAAATAGGTAGTATCATCTTCATTCTATTTAAAATTTATTGTGATGTATCATGTGTAAAAAAATACATAACAAATAGGATTTCTGTCTCCAGTTGCAGAAGTTGGTGACAAAACACTGTAATTAACATAATCAGACACATTTAAAACTTATTTTCTTAGAGGATGTCAGAGAGCTGTGGTTGCAAAGGATCTTACAGGATGGAAGTCTAAAAAGGCATAACCCTCTAGANAATTTATTGTGATGTATCATGTGTAAAAAAATACATAACAAATAGGATTTCTGTCTCCAGTTGCAGAAGTTGGTGACAAAACACTGTAATTAACATAATCAGACACATTTAAAACTTATTTTCTTAGAGGATGTCAGAGAGCTGTGGTTGCAAAGGATCTTACAGGACAGAAGTCTAAAAAGGCATAACCCTCTAGATGGGTGGAGCTGGGAGGCTGCTTTCCTGCCTGGAAAAACATGAACCTGAGCAGGGCTGGTACTGAGAAACCCGTCATAGTCAGAGGGACTCTAAACAGAAAAGAGAACCAGAGAACACAGAAAACGTGCAGATTTGTCATTTTTCTGCCTGTTTGTTCTGTTCCCCAAATCTGAGACTTTTGGACTTTTTTATTTATTTATTTATTTTTTTATTTTTTTACTCTGGGACAGTTGACACAGAAGAGACCGGCAGGCTTATAACCTAACCCTCCATTTATAGGAGATAAGCAGAGAAGCTCAGAGCTGGAATAACATGGGTCTTTCTTTGTTGTTTTGTGGTTGTTCAGTCGCTCGGTCCTGTCCGACTCTTTGCTACCCCCATGGACTGCAGCACGCCAGGCTTCCCTGTCCTTCTTATTCGGGTGGAAATCTCAACTCTTAGCTGTCCCCATATTGACTTTTCCTAATTTCTGTGTTCTCTTTTGAATCCCCAGTTGATGGCTTAGATAATTCTCCCATTATCCCATCTTTCACTAAAACTCTTTTGTATTTTTTCTCACTTTCTGCCACACATTAATCACTCATTGAAGGGCAGGGACCAAAGAGTGAGGACTGATTTTTATTTCAGAGGATAGTTTTCTTGAGCAAACTCAGCCTACGAACTGTCCCCCTGGTGATGTGAACAGCTGTTCTCTCTTCTTGGCTTTAAAGTTCAGAGCTGCTGCTTTATTAGTGCGGCCCCTTGTGTTCTCCCCTGGCCTGCACAGTTGAGTGCTCAAGGGTTTGGCATCTTTTATGCTCAGAATTGTGCACTCACAGCAGCTCCTCTGGGATTCTCCCAGCCAAGTTTCTAGCCATTTTGCCAGCCTCAGTGTCTGTATTCTGAAATTTCAAGCCACTAAGTCTTCCACTTTTTGCTGCTTAAGCTGCATATGGCTTGAAAATGTGTTCAGAAAGTAACAAGAAAATCTCAGTTAAATTCTGTCCTTCAAGGATAGAATCTTCTTGTGTTTTGACCTGCTTTTCCCTGTGTCCCAGGAGTCTTCCCCATTAATATGTAGTTTAGCTATCAGGCAGTGTTTTAGGGGAGGTTACATTCAGATTCAGATTCTTGTCTCTTCAGCAAACTTATTCAAGTTCACAACTCCATCCCCTAGAACAGATACCTAGCAAACTATACTAGGACTACAATAAATATTTACTGACTGACTTGTTGATCCCTGCCAACACAATGCAAAAGTGTGTCCAGAACTTGTGTTCTCATTTGTGAGACATTCAGCAATATTTTATGGAATTTAAAGATGATTTGATTGGAATGTGGGAAAAAGAGGATATTTTTAACACACCAGAGCAACTAACCAGCTGTACAGTTCCTGGCTTTAGAATATTGTCTGGCAAATTACAATATTAATAGTTACTGTTCATAAATGCCACCATAGGTGAGCTAAAGAATATGATCTCCTTTCAAGAAACAGTCTTCAAACACTAAGAAATGGGTAGGTTTGCAATTCAGACCCTTAGTCAATGCCAACTTTTAATCTGTTATACTATACCCAACTCTAGTTATTTAAGAATTATATGTGACAATTATTAGCATTTGTTATTGTATGACTTTTTTGTTAATATCTTAGTAGATATTAGTGTTTGGAAACTTTCCTTACAACTAAATTATATAAAATATTGGATTAGATTCTTGAATAAACTTAAGTCAATGAGGCAACAAAGCAAAAAAGAATGTTGTACACTTACTATTCACTTACAAAACAGCAGAGTGATTATTTCATTTTTATACTTTTAATTATTTTTTATTGAAATACAGTTGATTAAAAATGTGATAATAACTGCTTACAGCAAAGTATTTCAGTATTGCATACATATATATATATATATACATACACACACACATACACATCCTTTTTAAACATTTCTTTTTCATCATGGTATGTCATAAGATATTGAATATAGTTATTTGTATCATAAAGTAGGACCTTATTATTTAACCATTCTATATATAAAAGCTTATATCTGCTTACTCCAACCTTCCACCCCATCCCTCATCCAACACCCATGCCTTGGCAACCATGGCTCTATTCTCTGTGTCCATGATTCTTTCTATTTCAATGATAGGTTCATTTGTGTCAAATTTTAGATTCCACATAAAAAATTATATCATATAGTATTTGTCTTTTTCTTTCTGATTTACTTCACTTAGTGTAATGAGCTCTAGTTGCATCCATCTTGCTGCAAATGACATTATTTCATTTTTGATAGCTGAGTAATATTCTGTTGGTGGTTGAGAGCTCATATAGAAACAGTGACTTCAAAGAAGGAACATGTATAAATGTTCTGAAGTTCTTTTTCGATCAAGAACAGATCCTTGCAAGATGGTGAAGTAGAAGCATGTGCGTTCATCTTCTCCTGCAAGAACACCAAAATTACAACTTGCTGCTGAACAACCATTGACAGGAGAATATTTGATCCCACAAAAAAAAAAAAAAAAAANGATATCATATAGTATTTGTCTTTTTCTTTCTGATTTACTTCACTTAGTGTAATGAGCTCTAGTTGCATCCATCTTGCTGCAAATGACATTATTTCATTTTTCATAGCTGAGTAATATTCTGTTGGTGGTTGAGAGCTCATATAGAAACAGTGACTTCACAGAAGGAACATGTATAAATGTTCTGAAGTTCTTTTTGGATCAAGAACAGATGCTTGCAAGATGGTGGAGTAGAAGCATGTGCGTTCATCTTCTCCTGCAAGAACACCAAAATTACAACTTGCTGCTGAACAACCATTGACAGGAGAATATTTGATCCCACAAAAAAAAAAAAAAAAAAAAGATACTCCATATCCAAAGGCAAAGGCATAGCCCTAGCAAGACAGTAGAAGGGGCAAAATCATGTTTAGAATCAAACCCTATGCCTGCCAGAGATGCTCAGAGGGTTCAAACCAAACGTTTTGCACACTAGGAAACCCCCACAGAGCCTGAACCAGACCTGCCTTTGAGTGTTTGAGTGTCTCCTGTGGAGGTATGGGTCAGCAGTGACCTGCCGCAGGGGCAGGGGCTCTGGGAGCAGCAGACCTGGGCAAGGTATAAACCCTCTTGGAGGTGGTCACCATTAACCCCACAATAGAGCCACCAGAACTTACACAGAACTGGGGAAACAGACTCTTAGAGAGCAGAAACAAAACCTTGTGTGCACCAGGACCCAGAAGAAGGAGCACTGACCCCCACAAGAGACTGACACAGACTTGCCTGTGAGTATCCAGGAGTCTCTGATGGAGGTATGGGTTGGAAGTGACCTGCTGCAGGGTTGGGGGCACTGACTGTGGCAACTATTATATTCGTTACTTCCACCATAATTTGGTTTCAGGTCAAACAACAGGGAGAGTACACAGCCCCACCCATCAACAGAAAATTGGATTAAAGATTTGCAGAGCATGGCCCCACCTATCAGAACAAGATCCAGTTTCCCCTTCAGTCACTCTCTCCCATCAGGAAGCTTCCATAAGCCCCTTATCCTTATCCCTTGAGGGCAAACAGAATGAAAACCACAATCACAGAAAACTACTCAAACTGATCACATGGACCACAGCCTTGTCTAACTCAATGAAACTATGAGCCATGCCCTGTACGGGCCACCCAAGATGGACGAGTCATGGTGGAGAGTTCTGACAAAACATGATCCACTGGAGAAAAGGATGGGAAACCAATTCAGTATCCTTGTCTTGAGAACCTCACGAACAGTATGAAATGGCAAAAAGATAGGACACTGAAAGATGAACTCCCCAGGTCAGTAGGTACCCGATACGCTACTGGAGAACAGTGGAAAAATAATTCCAGAAAGAATGAAGAGATGGAGGCAAAGCAAAAACAACACCCAGTTGTGGATGTGACATGATGGAAGTAAAGTTTGATGCTCTAAAGACATTATTGCATAGGATGCTGGAATTTTAGGTCCATGCATCAAGGCAAATTGGAAGTGGTCAAACAGGAGATGGCAAGAGTGAACATCGACATTCTAGGAGTCAGCAAACTAAAATGGACTGGAATGGGTGAATTTAACTCAGATGACCATTATATCTACTACTGTGGGCAAGAATCCCTTAGAAGAAATGGAGTAGCCATCATGGTCAACAAAGGAGTCCGAAAAGCAGTACTTGGATGCAATCTCAAAAACAAAAGAATGATCTCTGTTTGTTTCCAAGGCAAATCATTCAATATCATGGTAAACCAAGCCTCTTCCCCAACCAGTAATGCTGAAGAAGCTGAAGTTGAATAGTTCTATGAATACCAATAAGACCTTCTAGAACTAACACCCAAAGAAGATGTCCTTTTCATTATAGGGGACTGGAGTGCAAAAGTAGGAAATCAAGAACACCTGGGGTAACAGGCAAATTTGGCCTTGGAGTACAGAATGAATTAGGGCAAAGGCTAATAGAGTTTTGCAAATAGGATGCACTGATCATAGCAAACACCCTCTTCCAATAACACAAGACTGTACACATGGACATCACCAGATGGTCAATACCAAAATCAGATTGACTATACTCTTTGCAACCACAGATGGACAACCACAGACTGAATCTATACAATCAACAAAAACAAGACCGGGAGTTGACTGTGGCTCAGATCATGAACGCCTTATTGCCAAATTCAGACTTTAACTGAAGAAAGTAGGGAAAACCACTAGAACATTCAGGTATGATCTAAATCAAATCCCTTAGGATTATACAGTGGAAGTGACAAATAGACAGGGTGCCTGAAGAACTATGGACAGAGGTTCTTAACATTGTACAGAAGTCAGTGATCAAGACTATCCCCAAGAAAAAGAAATGAAAATAGGTAAAATGGTTGTCTGAGAAGGCCTTACAAATAGCTGAGAAAAGAAGAGAAGCAAAAGAAAAAGGAAAAAAGCCAAGATATACCCATTTGAGTGCAGAGTTCCTCAAGAATAGCAAGGAAAGATAAGGAAGCTTTCCTCAGAGATCAATACAAAGAAATAGAGGAAAACAATAGAATGGGAATGACTAAAGATCTCGTCAAGAAAATTAGCGATACCAAGGGACTGTTTCATGCAAAGATGGGCACAATAAAGGACAGATATGGTATGGACCTAACAGAAGCAGAAGATATTAAGAAGAGGTGGCAACAATACACAGAACAACTATATTTAAAAATACCTTAAAGACTGAGATAACCATGATGGCATGATCACTCACCAAGAGCAGACATCCTGGAATATGAAGTCAAGTGGGCCTTAGGAAGCATCACTATAATCAAAGCTAGTGGAGGTGATGGAAGTCCAGTTGAGCTATTCCAAATCCTAAAAGATGATGTTGTGAAAGTGCTACACTCAATATGCCAGCAAATTTGGAAAACTCAACAGTGGCCACAGGACTGGAAAAGTTCAGTTTGCATGCCAAACCCCAAAAAAAGGCAATGCCAAAGAATACTCAAACTACCACACAATTATACTCATTTCACATGCTAGCAAAGTAACGCTCAAAATTCTCCAAGCCAGGCTTCAACAGTACATGAACCATGAACTTCCAGATGTTCAAGCTGGATTTAGAAAAGGCAGAGGAACCAGAGATCAAATTGCTCATATTCATTGGATTATAAAAAAAAAGAGAGAGAGAGAGAGAGAGTTCCAGAGAAACATCTATTTCTGCTTTAGTAACTATGCCAAAGCCTTTGACTAGGTGGATCACAACAAACTGTGGAAAATTCTGAAAGAAATGGGAATATCAGACCACCTGACCTGCCTCCTGAGAGATCTATATGCCAGTCAAGAAGCAACAGTTAGAACTGGATGTGGAACAATAGACTGGTTCCAAATCAGGAAAGAAGTATGTCAAGGCTGCATATTGCCATCCTGTTTATTTAACTTATATGCAGAGCACATCATGTGAAATGCCAGGCTGGATGAAGCACAAGCTGGAATCAAGATTGCCAGGAGAAATATCAATAACCTCAGACACGCAGGGTGACACCACCTTTATGGCAGAAAGTGAAGAAATAAAGAGCCTCTTGATGAAAGTGTAAGAGGAGAGTGAAAAAGTTGGCTTAAACTCAACATTCAGAAAACGAAGATCATGGCATCTGGTCCCATCACTTCATGGCAAATAAATGGGGAAACAATGAAAACAGTGAGAGACTTTATTTTCTTGGGCTCCAAAATCACCACAGATGATGACTGCAGCCATGAAGTGAAAATATGCTTGCTCCCTGGAAGAAAAGCTATAACCAACCTAGACAGCATATTAAAAAGCAGAGACATTACTTTGCCAACAAAGGTCCATCTAGTCAATGTTATAGTTTTTCCAGTAGTCACGTATGGATTTTTAGAGTTGGACTCTAAAGAAAGCTGAGCACCGAAGAATTGACACTTTTGAACTGTGGTGTTGTAGAAGACTTTTGAAAGTCCCTTGGAATGCAAAGAAATCCAACCAGTCAATCCTAAGGAAATCTGTCCTGAATATTCACTGGAAGGACTGCTGCTGAAGCTAAAATTCAATACTTTGGCTACCTGATGCAAAGAACTGACCCATTGGAAAAGACCCTGATTCTGGGAAAGACTGAAGGCAGGAGGAGAAGGGGACAACAGAGGATGAGATGGTTGGATGGTGTCACTGACTTGATGGACATGAGTTTGAGCATGCTCGAGGAACTGGTGATAGAAGGGAACCCTGGCGTTCTGCAGTCAATGGGGCACAAAAAGTTGGACATGACTGAGCAACTAAACTGAATATTCGATTGCATCTGTGTCATATCTTCTTTATTCATTCATTTATGGACATGTATTCAGGTTATTTTTATGCCTTGACAATTGTGAATAGTGTCATTATGAACATAGGGACATGTGTATCTTTTTGAATTATAGTTTTGTCCAGATATATGCCCAGGGGTAGGATTGTTAAATCATATGGTAGCTTTGTTTTTAGTTTTGTGGGGAAGCTCCATACTATCTTCTGCAGAGGCTGCACCACTTTACATTCCCACCAACAATGTAGGAAGAAGGTTCCCTTTTCTCCACATCCTCTCCAGCATTTGTTAGTTGCAGACTTTTTAATGACGGTCATTCTGACTGAGGTGAGGTGGTACCTTATTGTAGTTTTGATTTGCATTTCTCTAATAATTAGCCAACATAGANAACAATGTAGGAAGAAGGTTCCCTTTTCTCCACATCCTCTCCAGCATTTGTTAGTTGCAGACTTTTTAATGACGGTCATTCTGACTGAGGTGAGGTGGTACCTTATTGTAGTTTTGATTTGCATTTCTCTAATAATTAGCTAACATAGATCCATCTAGTCAAGGTTATGGTTTTTCCAGTGGTCATGTATAGATGTGAGAGTTGGACTGTAAAGAAAGCTGAGCAGTTAAGAATTGATGCCTTTGAACTGTGGTGTTGGAAAAGACTCTTGAGAGTCCCTTGGACTGCAAGGAGATCCATCCAGTGCATTCTAAAGGAAATCAGTCCTGGGTGTTCATCGGAAGGACTGATGCTAAAGCTGAAACTCCACACTTTTGCCACCTCATGCGAAGAACTGACTCACTGGAAAAAACCCTGATGCTGAGAGGGATTAGTGGCAGGAGGAGATGGGGACGACAAAGGATGAGATGGCTGGATGGCATCACCGATTCGATGGACATGAGTTTGGGTGAACTCTGGGAGTTGGTGATGGACAGGGAGGCCTGGCGTGCTGCAATTTATGGGGTCGTAAATAGTCAGACACGACTGAGCAACTGAACTGAATAATTAGCAATGTTTTATATTTTTTCTTGTGCCTTTGGACCAACTATATTTTTTCTTTGAAGAAATATGTATTTAGGTCTTCTGCTTATTTTTTGGATTGGTTTTTTTGTTGTTGTTGAGGTATAATTGTTGTTTGTATATTTTGGAAGTTAAGCCCTTGTCAGTCACAGCAGTTGCAAAAGTATCTCCCATTCTGTTGGTTGTCTTTTCATTTGAGAGAGTAATTACTTCCTAGTCACAGACTTTATCAAATTTTACAAGGGTTAGTTTCATGCTCTTCTAATGCTTTATGTAAAAACCTGATATAGCGTTATGATTGATTCACAACTTACAAAAAGACAAATTTGAATCACAATATAAAGAGTCACTATTATTTATCAGTCCAAGTGATGGTGAAACAAATTTCTTGGAAATTCATCTGAAATTTTAATTTTGCCTAAAAATACTAACCTCTTATTCAGGAACAAAAAAGACTAAGAAAAAAATATGCATATATAAAAATTTATATATTTTTTACTTATACATGTTTATTATATGTATTAACTGCATATATAAATATTTTTTAATTGAGAAACAGAGGTAATAGAACTACTTAACATACTAAGAGACCCCAGATAAAATCAATTTTCCTAAGTCATATTGTTTAGAATTCCAAAGTCATTTGCCCAGTAGTTTCTTATTTCATTCAATTCATATGACAATAGCAGCATAGTAAGTATTGGGTTCAAACCTCAGCTTTTAAATTTCACCATGTCTTTGACTCACTAAAATAAATGAAGTTTTCCTGAATCTCACATTCTCATTTATTAACAGGAATAAATATCACTCTTCTTGGGCAATTCTGAGAATCAGTTACATTTACTTTTATAAAACATCAAATAGTGGGTATAACCCTTAGTGAGCACTGAGAAATATTTTCATTTGAATCAGTAAATATTTTATCATAGTTCACTAAGTTATTCACATATAAAAAAAAAATCTTGGAAGTTCTAAACCTAACAAGAGTTAAACCTAAGTCAGCTGGCAAGCCATTTCACTGAAAACACAGGTGGCAGAGGAGTAATTAACATCAACAACTTGTGTTGCTCCAGATTGTAAAGCTGAAAGATTACTTACATGTACGTTGGTATGAAAATAACTTGGTACAACCACAAAATACAGGAAGACAAAATATAGCTCAGATGATAATTGAAAATGACCTATTTATACATCTAAATTATGAAACATCCTAACCGAAACAGGGCAGGAGACTTCCATAAATAAATTTGGTAACCTAGGCCAGTTTTGGCTCAATCTTATTCTCTATAAATTCCATGGCAGGCCAATTTGCAATACATAGACTTTTTCTTTCTGTTACTCAGTTTCTCTTGTGATTCATCCAACACAACCATTTACCCTTCATCCTTAATATTCTTCTATGGCTACTCAAACTCACATGCTTTGATCAAAAATTAGGAGCTCTCCAGGGCTTTTAAGAAACTCTTATTTTCCATTTCCTCTTACTCTGCATTGGAATAAAATGGTTCCCCAGTGGACAATTTGATTCCATCTATTATCTTCAATTTAATGCTTATAGAATAAAAGCCCTTTACTTCACTGTTTTTTTTTTTCCTAAATAATATATTGCATCCATTTGAGATAAAAAAAATTTTGTTTTATTTCTTCAGTATTATGTAATCAAATTTCATTTTCCAAATCATAGGAAATAGATAAAACCCTATAACAAGACAAACTTTTGATTATAACTGTGATGAATGCTATAAAAACCACAAATGTGTAATGACTGGGATATTTTTCAAAAATTCTTAATAAAATACATAATGATATAGGAGGATAAATTATTGCTTGATTCATTTCCACTGGTACTGTCCGTAAAGTCAATAGGCATAATAAAATTACTAAGCTTATGTTGACAGAATTTGAGTGTTTATCAAAATGAAATAGCAACACCAAAAATAATTTGAAATAACTGCAGGCTCTAGTAAAATATTAGAAACACAAGAGATTAACTTTTCCCAATAACTTCTATTAGGATTCAGAGAGGAAAGCTTGAAATAAATATTATAATAAATGTGATTTATTGAAATATGGTAAGTTGTCCAGTCCACATACATTCTTTCAGAATCTTGTATGTATCTCGAGTCGAAATTAATTAAATAAGTTTCCCTTCTGCCGAACCTGAGTAGACTTTAGTTCAGTTGCTCAGCTGTGTCTGATTCTTTGCAACCTCATGGACTGCAGCACGCCAGGCTTCCCTGTTCAGCTTGCTCACACTCTTGGCCATCAAGTATGTGATGCCATCCAACCATCTCATCCTCTGTTGTCCCCTTCTCCTCCTGCCTTCAATCTTTCCCAGCATCAGAGTCTTTTCCAGTGAGTCAGTTCTTCAGATCAGATGGCCAAGGTATTAGAGTTTCAGCATCAATCTTTCCAATGAATATTCAGGACTGATTTCCTTTAGGATTGAGTGGCTTAATCTCCTTGCAGTCCAAGGGACTCTCAAGAGTCTTCTCCAACGCCACCGTTCAAAAGCATCAATTCTTTGGCACTCAGGTTTCTTTATAGTCCAATTCTCACATCTGTATATGACTACTGGAAAAACCATAGCGGTAGACTTGGCATAGCTCAAACCAGGAGAGTTTGTTAAAGACAATGCTTTGTGGCTTCTGAGGCTAAACTATAAGAAAGCTAGAGTCTGCCTGGCTCTCTGTCCAGTGACTCATACCTTCAGAGAGTTGAATTAACAAGTATGAGGCCTGCAGGCTGGAGGGATTACGCAAAACCATTAAGTAGAGATAAAGGTGTCTAATAAGCATATCTGTTCCAGCTCGCAGTTATTTGAGATTAACCAGCATCAGCAATAATCAGCCTTAAGGTGATTTTAGCTACTCAAGTTACAGAAAAGTAGAACCAGATAAAAGCTGTCCCCAAGCTCTACCCAAATTTCAATTAGTGAGCAAAATGCTACTGTTTTAAAGCAACTGAGTTTGAGGGTGATTGTAACATAGCACTGTGAAGATTGCTTTTCCAGCAAAGAAGATGAAAAGGAGTGAGAGAACCAGAGATGACTGAGCAAGAATGATGTCTCAGGTTTGTCTGTCCTTAGGTTGATCCAAGTAGGATGATAACTGGACTATAAGTTATGCTGCATAGGAGTTCACCTTAAGGGGAAGTAGCTAACCCTGGTTTCCTCCTGGCTGCAGGATACCAAGTGTAGGAGCTCTCTCAGATGAGGCGGCTTTCATTGATCAAGGGAAATATGTTGTAGAAAGAGATTGTATGAACTATTAGCAACTAATGTTCACAGACACTAGGGGGCCTGGGTCAGTCATCAAAAGTGTCTGTTATCCCAGGAGACCACAAACTTGAAACAACTATCAGTGAATCTGAGTTATGGTAGTGCGAGAGCTATCTCATAGAAATAAGATATCAAAATGCATTAGCATGGCAGAGCAAAAAGAGCTCAGGGTCATAAGATGAAGATTAGAGGCTTGGCTTATATGCTAAGTCATGATCAACTCTTTGCAACCCTACAGTAGCCTGCCAGGCTCCTCTGTCCATGGGATTCTCCAGGCAAGAATATTGCAGTGGGTTGCCATGCCCTTCTCCAGGGGAGCTTCCTAATTCAGGGATCAAATCCACATCTCTTATGTCTCCTGCATTGGCAGGCAGGTTCTTTACCACTAACACCACCTGGAAAGCCCCAGAGACTTCGCTTACTATGAAGCTTAAGTAATTCAAACAAGCTCTCCTTTCTTCTTTCATTAAACATCTATTAACCATAAAGTCTGGCTGAGAATTTCCATCTGTGATTGAGCTAATATATTCAGACACTTATTTGACAAAACTGTTTGAGAAGACTT